>JAJHUR010073112.1:25511-76101 GCA_027495735.1 Lutjanus campechanus
TCACATTATACTGTAAGTCTGTAAACCATGAAGAATCTGGAATAACTCTTCACAGTACATCTGTGTTAATGCCAACTCCACGGGGTGCCTGGTTCTGTGTAAATAGTTATTCAGTTATTACTGCTGTTAATGAGTACAAATTTACCAAATTTGAGAAAAAAATGTTAGCAGAGAGATAATGATCTGCTAATATTCAGGATTCTTGTGTTTCTACACACTACCGTTGTTGACTTGCTGTCAGCTGCACCAATTCTGAGGAGCTACACTTTATTTTTTACTCCTCTTATATGCACAAATACAGTGTGTGGTGGTACATTATCCCCATGTTCAGAAGCTGAGATGTTGAGTATCAAAAGGTACAGAGACTAAGTGACTATCAGAAAATATTGTACATAATAACAACATATTTCAGCCACTGCGTATTGGGCAATTTGTTGCCATATTTTCCATTTCAAACATATACCAATTTTACACCAAAATAAACATGTACATGTAGTTTTTTTTTAAAATGTGGGTAAACCTGCTATAAATAGGCAATTGACTCCTTTCCACTGCCAGCAGACAAGTTGTTTTCTTTTGTTTTCTGATGTTTCACTGGAAAGCTGAATCTCATGCCTGTGCAGGAAAGCAGAAAGAAGGGTGTTTTTTAAGTGTCCATGTGTTCAGATCTCAGTATCTCTTGTAGCGTCTGACTGAATCTCTGTGGTTTGAAGTTTAGCTTCTCTCCTGCGTCGCTGTTTGTGCTTTCAGGTCTCTGCTTAATTTGACTGTTTTCATGTCAGCTTTCAGCTGTGTAGAAGACATACACAATACAAGACATGTACTAAGTTACTGCCCATTAAAATCCAACATTTCCTGATTTTGCTGTTTCATAATAAAAGCTTTTAGAGAACAAAATAAGAGGGGACTTTTACTGTGAAAAATTTATAGCAAATGCTTGTTAAGAAAGTTGCTGAAGTAACAGACTGAGGTGAGAAGCCTTGCATTGGATGTGTTGGAGAAAAAAACTGTGTCCACCAGGGCGTCGTGTTTCTATCACTGCTGATCAAAGTTGAAGCCAATACTGTGACTAGAGTAGTCATTTGATTTGAATGGTGATTGTACGCTTTCCTATTGAAGACAAAAGCATATCCGTGGGTGTTACTTGTTTTTTCCAGTGTAAAAGGGGCTATAGTGTATGACTAAGTGACCAGGACAAGTTGAATGTTGAACTCAACTCTCTCACTCCTTCAGCCTCCAAAATGACCAACTTGATAATATTTATTTGACTGCATCCAAAGTGTATTTTAAATCATGCATTTTTTAGTTTAATATGTAGGCCATGAATCAGGGCCAAACATATGGAAATTGCAGGTTTGTATACATGATAAACTTGATTACCAATACTTCTTTCCTAATCTGGGCTGCCTGAAAGCTGCTGAGTTTGCACACTGACCAGCTGCTTCCTGCTATTGTTTTTTTGATGAGTCTGTACATGTGTACAGCCATGATAAATCACGCCCATCCTTTTGATAATCGCCTTTGCCCACTTACTTGAAGTACAGGCACCTATGAAGAAAATTATTTTTCAGCATGTATAGCTCAAACTCAAATTACTTTTCTGCGTTGTTTTGCTGTTCTTGCTGCTTTGTAAATGAAACTGCACAATGTGACAAAACAGACAGACTTTGTAGATCGTTGTGCATTCACGGAGCTGATAGAGGATGGATTTCTTTTCAAGTCAAATGAAATTGATTCATCTTGGTGTCACAGCTGTTCCATCTACCCAAGGTGGAAATAATAATAAAAGACAGTTAAATGGAAAGAATGCAGCCCAAACCCACATGCAAAAAGTGCAACCAATCACATGAAATTGCTGGTGCTTTGGGAGGTGACGGATGACAATGCAATCAGAATCAGGTTTATTGGTCACATAAGAGGAATTTGCCTTTTTTGTTTTCATGCTTGACAATAAACATAGTAAGTCAAAAAAATATAAAGAATATAGATAAAGCTGAAAAGTAAGTACTCACTTTTTAGTGTCTGTGCATAATGTGGCAATTAAAGCTCACGGCAGGGCTTCTTTTCATCACAAATCTACCATCTTACCTGTGAGAATACACCAGTTTAGATTTCAATTTACAGTAACTTAAAATGTGCCAATTCAGACCCACATTAAAGAGACCAATATTTTAGCTAATTACAGGACATATCCTCAGAGATTCTAGCGAACAGGTAATATATCACAATCCAAAATACTGCAATAATAATATTGCTGTTTGATTCGCTTTTCCTGGCTGGAGAACATATTGTGCTCTCTGTCGCGTTGAGATTGTGTGTGTGTTGGGATGCCAGACGCTAACTCGTAGCACCGCACTCCATCAAAGAGTAGTTGGAAGTGTTTATGGGAAGGAGTTTTTGGGAGGTAGATGGGGATTTGGGAGTGTCTTGAAAATACAATTTGCAGGCAGAGTTCGTGCCAAAACAGAGTAAGTAAGGGCTGGAAAGTGAGTTTTAAAAAGGCCAATAGTCTCTGCAGCTAGAAAAGTCATCATTTGTCATTCATATTGATCCGCAACTCCATCAAACCCCTAAATATACTATCAGATATTAAATGCTGCAAAAAAAATATTTTTATTGCCCTCATACATATGAAAGCAGTCCTATATCTGTAATTTCACTATTCTAATGTTTAAGGGACAGTTCAGATTATTTGAAATGGAGTTGTATGAGGTAGCCCTCCTCACTGGAGGTGTGTCAACCGCCATCTGTTGTATCGGTAATACACTGACTATGTACAAGGACCTCATACACCCGCATATCTAATAATCTGAACTATGCCACATCTGACAGAAACTGTTCTACTCACAAAGGCACATGGCTGGATACTTGATTAGAAATTGACCTCACGGAGACATGACATAATCAGTGTTTACAGCTCGGTTTTGACAGGAGTGATGAACATCCATGAGCGTACTTCCCGTTGAAAGCCACTGAACTATGGCATTATCTGATCAGATTTGCTGAAGTGAACATCCTTCCTCTGTCTTCCTAAACAAATAACTGTCATTTGGTTTCTTACCGGACCTCTTCTCCTCTCACTTGGCAGCCCATTTCCTGGCTGCATGCACTGCTGTTTCCTGTTCCCTGAATCAGAACGAACAGTGAAGTGTTTCTGTTGGACCGAGTATAGAGAGATCTGAAGCTACAGGCTACCGGTTCTCAGGATTTAAACAAGAAAAATCAAATCATAGCTGAGTTCATTTTAATAGCTTTGGGAATCACACACGCAATTAACTTGGGCTTTGTGTTTGGTCATTGGTTTGCATTAAAGTGTCTACCCTAAGGTGGCTCCAGCATTTATACAACCTCAGCACGTATTATTTACATGTCGAAATCAATTCATTATATACACCATACCCCATGTTATTACCACCCAAAGCTCTCAAAAATACTGTAATCATCTAATTCAATCAGCCTTCACTGTTATTTGGACAATGAAATGGTTCAAGCCAGGCATGTTTATTATAGCTACTGAATAACAGCAGTTTGATTTAATGTTTTGAGAACAGTGGCTGTTTTTTTCCCTTCCAGATATTGATGTTTGCTGAGCCTTTTGCACCTCCTGCGGTTTCAGAGTTAAGCATTTCCAATTTCAGTTTGATACTTAATATATCACATACATTTCAATGCGGAACTTTTAACGGCGAGATCAATAAAAAGTAACCTTCCGAATAGTCTCGTTGACCTCAAACAGAGTTTGATAAACATTTAAAGTCAAAGGCGTCTCCTGACTTGAACAGAACAATACGAGTGTCGGTCGGTCGGTCGTGTGAGGCGGGGAGTGTTGCTCCGGCGCTCCAGATGGGCAGGGTTGTATCTGCTGTTAGCGGGCTCGGAGGCACGAGGCCTGTGTGCAGCCTAAACAGATGCTGCTCTTTAAATGAGACTTCTGACATTAACAGCGGTTAGTGCACTCCTGCGAGGCCTCCCTTTACAGCTGTTCTGAGGCCATTTCGTCTTTTAATTGGGATGGGAGAGATCATAGATTACATTAGTCGAGCAGGAGACACTGCGGGCCAATGGGCTCCCACAATGGGACCCCTCCCTTTTTTCTTGTCCTCTGGGCTGCTAGCTTGAATGTAGCCTCCTGCTTAATCAGCCTCCCATACGGAGCATTGGCCCTCGCAGACCAACCCAACTATTAGCGTGCTTTATCAGAGGGTTTTGCAGAGACAGCCTGTCTATTAGCTCCGTATGTGTGTGTGTGTTGGCAAGAGGAGAATGCATGTGCTTTTTTTTTTAAACCATATTGGAAGCAACACTTTATTTCCTCCATATTTCTGTTGCAATATGCCCCCCCTCCAAAAGAAAAAATACATAAATACATGTAATTTTTCTCAAAGCTAGTATGCCGTCTGTCTAGACTGGGTGGCTGTAACCAAAACCTGCTGTCTGGCCTGCAGTGACATATTATATATTTGCAGGAGACAATCCCTGTATTTATGTATGAGTTAAATATGCCCAGGAGACACCACTGGAGATTACATATCTGCAACCGGAGTGCTAGAAAAGATTGACATACGGCTGTTAACTCGATTCAAACTTGATTAGGCCAAATTGAAGGATGAATGCTCCCTCTCTTTGAGCAAGTAGGGGGAGGGAAGGCAAAAGAGAGGTATTGACAGGGTATCAGTGCTCCCTGAGCAGGCCAGGGAGCTTGAAGAGTGTGTTTTTATACCTCAAAGGCTTCAGGGAAATGGGTCAGACTTTGTAACTAGAACATGCAGTATATCCACTGAGGTTGTAGAGTGAATGTTGTTAGATAAAAAAAAAAGAAAAAAAAAGAACATGTCAGAATATCCAGTCCTATCAATCAAGAGTGCTCTCCCAGTTCTCTTTCACGTGGCTCCAGTCCCCACACGCGCTCTCCCCACCCAACAGACTCGCCAACACACCAGAGGGCAGTGCATGCGGGCAGATCCATTTCATTTAAGCACAGAGCACTTGGAGAGGTTAATCCTGCACTACTTGGCATTGCTCTTGAGTTTCTACATCTCCTGCCTGTCATGTGGTTGTAGAGCTGCCCCCTGAGAGTCGAAGATTTGAATCATCAGTCGGAGACCCGACAGGCGACTGAGGTTTGTCAAGTTGAGCAATCTTTTTTTCTTTTTTTTTTTTTTGCACATGGATAACATTACAATGTGGAATTGTAAATAAGGGGAATCATAAATATATTTTCATATTAGCTGGCGCACTTATTAAGGATTTGATATGACTGTTGTCATGATAGTAGAATTTCTAAGTTTTTTATTAAACGATGAATATAACAAGGCTAAAACATGGCGACAGACATTCAGTTCGAGCAAATGAGGCAAGTGACAAGAAGAAGGTTGTGGGCACTGCAGTGTGTGTGTCAACTCGCTGTCAGTATCGATACTGCAGAAAATGAGCACTGAAAACATTTTTAAATATTATATATTGGTATTTTTGACAAGCCTACTTTTGATTTGAAGGTCACGATTTGACATTTTTTAAATTTTGATGGTTGCCATTGTCAGACTATGGAGTCAATATGATTTAATATTGAAATTGTGACACCCTTAGGAAACATATACTGGTGAAACGAGTGGTTGGTAAACAAGTTTTCTTGTTTTTTAGTTGCATCAGTGTACACAGAGCAGTGCAACAGCATGGCAGGCTGTAAACCTTACAAATAGGGTCTACAAATCACCACAAACACCAAAACTAATTGATGGAAGTGGAGACAGAAGCGGAGCACAGGTGACATGCTGCAGTGGCTTACACACTGTCAGCAGCCCGGGAGATGCTATTTGAATTATATGAGCAGCAGACTGCACACTTTTACTTTTTCTGACTGTGTAAAAATATATTTTAACATCACAGATTATGAAGAAAGGCATGAAAATGTAAGTCTTACTTGTAAAACATACTTATATAGGCTGATATAGGAATTTAGTGTGGCGCTAAAGTGCAAAAAAAAGAGAACAAATCGTCAAATCTTTGTATCGAACAGCCAAATCCGATACGACTGACAAAATTCTGAGTCTGCCACAGCCCTCGTGCTCTCCTTTTCTCTCTCTGCCTCTCTTTTGTGAGGCTTTGTCTGAGGGACTGACAAAGCTAACCACAAAAATAACTTGTTACAGCCCTAATGGTTCGTGTATATCACTTTATCACACAGCCTCTATTCCTTCAGTATGTGCAGCTCGCCGGGCCTGCATCGTGTTTTAGCGATCCTGCTTCATCCTGCATCAGATCTCATTAAAGATGGAAGTGAAGATTAAACCACATCCTCTTTTGCACACTGCGGCACTGGGCAGGAGGCATCCACTTTCCTTGTATGACTCATAAATAAGATTGAACAGGCAGTTCCTGCAGTGGCAAAAATAATGCTTGTTTGCCACACCAATGATTAGGTTATTTCAAGCTGACAGATGCTCTGGACACTGTTATCTGGACTTTTCAGCAGCAGCCCAGGAATTTAGTAGATTTTTCAGGGAGACATAGAATGAATCATGTTGGGATATAAGCTTGTGGTGGGAATTTTATGAAAAATGTATTTGAACAGTTTTCAAGCGGTACCGTACATATTGCACCACCTCTCTAACTCATTCTGGCCTGGGGCTAATTAAGTGTGTTTCCTTTCTGCTGCCTTATGTTTTTTTTGTTTTTTTTTAAAATAAATTATACTTTTTTAATATAAATTCATATAATTGCAAATATCCTGTCTGGCTGATTAATAAAAATGTGATTTTGCTGTGTGACACAGACTTGTGCGGGTTTGTCAGATAGTGCTCCTCTGTATGAGTCTGGAATTATGTTTCTTTTGTGTTTCTGTGTAGCAGAAGGAGAGATAAGCCAATTAAACGCTTTGGAGGGTTGAAACTGTAGTCCAGCTTCATAAATGATGAACACTGCGAGAGCTCGCACTGGTCCTTTACTGGTGGCTCCTCAGTAATTAGAACTTCCATTAATGATCACAAAGTCCCTCTTCTTTGAAGTGGTGCCTTAATCCAGACAGTGTCACATTCTTTCAGTGTACTCAGGGAGAAAGCTCAAAGACACTAATCTGATGCCAAATCTGAATTTAGCAGTGTGACGGTTATTATGCTGTAAAGAGATGCCTCCGTCTTGGCGTTTAATTAAAAAGATTGAAAGAATTTGGCTCTGCTTTCAATAATCTTATCAGAGTTTCTTAATATTTTGTGTCTTCCATTTGTAACCGAATTCTTCATGTACAACGTGAAATCTGTGTGCAGTAATTGCATCCTTGGTCTTATCACCATCTTAACTTTTTCCAGATTTTTAACCGGTGCCAACTATGACACTTTGAGACAAATCGAAACCCACTGATGGACACCGCTTTAGTCAGAGTCAGTCTACCTGTGCAGCTGCCGATTCTATTTAGGTCATTCATCCATCTCAACCTCCTAACTGAATTGCATTTTAATCATGTGTGCTTTTAGCCATCTGTGGCTGCAGTTGTCTCTCTTCTCCACAATGCACTCACATTTACTATTTGGAGACACATAGATGGGATCCTTTTTGCTCTCCAACTGGACTGCCTTGTGGTTGAGGTAACCTTGGAATACAGATAAATCTCTGCCACTAATAGAGGTCACAGAGACATTTCCATCCTTCAGCTCTCCAAAAAAGATCTCTCGTACAAATGTTTCACAATTAGATTGTATTTGTCAAACATGATGCTGGCTGACCTGGGAGATCTTTTTAGCAATTTGTCATGTCTGCCTCCTGTCCTATGAGTAGGTAAACACAAAAAAAAGGCAGCGCGAGAAGTGCAGCGTGGTTGTGTTTCGGGACTTGGGACCTGTCCCTACTCATACTCCGTGATTGGTTGGTGACAGGAAAGACTAGCTGAGGTTAATTCTGGAAAAAGGATATATCACAGCACCGTGGCACCCAATGCATTTCAAATGATGTGTCCTTGGGATGCAAGGTTACTGCTGAGTCCTTCTTCTCCAGCCAGAAACAGGCTGTGTAACTATAGGTATTATTGAATCGGCCTAACAACAAAAAGGTCTTGTTGACTAGTGTGGTTACACAGAGGGTCTGTCTGCCCTCTGACATTATTGTTGGTACGCATTTTCTTAAGATCATTTCCTTGTAGTGACTCAGCTTATTAAGACTGCTGCTGAAACAGCTTTTGTGTCCGCTACAACAGCATTAGAGCAGGAGTCTTAATCCCCTTTTACACTGGACAAAAACTCACAAACATTTGGCCTTTTTTTTGTCTTCAATGAGAGGGTACAACCTGTGACGATGACCGTGGTCATGTGATGCTCACCATCTGTTGGAGCTCATTACTGTCATCACCACAAATTTTATTTTGAAGGATCAATCTCATCTCATTACACTAGAAAATGCATTTCAGATCAGCACATGGATCTATTAATACATCTGTCAAACACATGGCCAGTCAGAAACACAACCGCTGATTCGTTGACAAGTCAAGAACAGAGCTTCTGTTTGGTTCAAAGACTCAACCAATGGCATCATGGGATTGCCAGTGGACGGCTGATACAGCAACTGTTTTGAACTTGGAAAAATAATCACAGAGAGATTCAGTGCTGGATTTACCATTATGGATTTATTGTACAAAGTCTCCAAAAAGACACTTTAGTTCAAGACTGGATTACAAAGCTTCAGAAAGGGAGATGATTTCACTGCAGCTAATGTTGTAGGCACAAAACTAACCCCTTTCATCAGGGCGGCATGGTGGCACAGTTGTTAGCACTGTGTGACAGAAAGAAGGTGCAAACTGGGATTCGGACACTTTCTTTCTGTGTGAAGATTGCATTGTCTCTCTGTGCTTGCGTGGGTTTCCTCCAGGTGCTCCAGTTTCCCCATCCATTAAAGTGATATTCCACTTTGTGAGAATAAGCCACTCAGTATGTACTCACCACTATGCCGATGTGATGATGGGTTGAAGGTCTTCAGTTCACAAAACAATCCTGGAGTTTTAGGAGAAACAGGGTAGCAGCCTCATCCAGTACAATGGCAGTGAACGGTGACCCGGATAAAACGTTAAAAAAAGGACACAAAACAAACACAAAATGTCTCCATCCTGCTTGTGTGGTGTAATCCAAGTGTCCGCGGGCCGCGACATTAAAAATTAACCACAAAAGACACCATTTACGCCATGTTTTTAGCAGAAATGTCAACTGTAGCATGTAGCCGGTAGGATGTAAACATGGCCTTGGATCTCGCGAGACTTCCGCATGTGCGTCTGTTAAGATATATACAAAGTCTCGCGAGATCGACGAGATGAGGCTGCAACCCTGTTTCTCCTAAAACTCCAGGATTGTTTTGTGAACTGAAGACCTTCACCCATCATCACATCAGCATAATGGTGAGTACATACTGAATGGCTTATTCCCACAAAGTGGAATATCACTTTAAAACATGTATGCTAGTTCAATGCACTGCTCCTGACAGCAGCAGCAGCTGAGACCGAATCTGACTGTATAATTGTGTGTGTCACAGTAAAAGTGACCTTTACTTTCTCAAGCAAATGGGAAATAACAACTAAGGGAAATAAAATAAGGTGATAATAATAAGGTGATAATTTTCTTGGTCTTGGCAAGCTGCAGCGTTCATTAAGTTAAACACTGTCACCTGTGCTGTACATTTACTGCCAGATTCACAGCTTATTGCTGAGTTTCTGCTCTGCTATGAGCAGCACCGTCACTCTGAGTCTGCTGCTGGCTCAACCAGTGCCACTCACATGCTGCACACTGCTCCGTTTCTTAAAGGAGCCACTCTACTCTTATAACGGCATCCTTCAATAAAGTCTGATGAAACATAATTATTTTTAGGGTGGAAGGGGTTGGGGTTACTTTTTCACTGCGATTAGTACAATCAGAATTCATTCCTGGGCTGCAGTAGTCACAGGTATTTATTGGCTCTTGCCCTGATTGGATGTGATAGAAACACGACACCCCAGTAGACACACAAATCCTCACCCCTTTTCCAGCAGAGGCAATTTAACTGATACACACTTGACTCGAGAGGCTGTAAAACGGGGAATAAACACATTTTATTTCTTAAATTCTCCTATCCAAAAGCTTTCATTATGATCCAGCAAAATCGGGAAATGCATGTATTTGAAGCAGATACCTGAAAGTACAAAGAACAATGCAGGGGAAAAACACAACTTTTAACCATAGAGATTCACTTAGAAGCTACAAAGGTAGTAAGAGCTGTCTGAGAATGTCTTTCTCTCTGGTCTCTTGCACGGTGCACGTCAGAAAAACAAAACAGAAAGGCAAACTATAACTTGCAGTGGAAACGGAATCCATTGCCTGGTTTCCCCTAGCAGGGTTAGCTGCTACACTTTGGTGTAAGAAGTGTATAAGGGACAGCCGGTTGATTTAATGACAAACAACACTGAGGCTCAGACTGCTTCTTCAGCCACGTTAGATAGTGGGAAATGGTAGAGTGGTGCAGTAACTACTAGCATGAGTGATTATGATTGTGACAGTATTACCTTTATGTAGCTGACGTGTCTCACAGCCCACCAAAAAGTTAGTTTCCAGATTACACAATCATATCCTTCATGCCTCCTTTTTCATTTCACTCAAGCTGTCTTAAAGCTGGTTTTACCTGCCTGTGAAATGTCACTGCCTTTTTTGATCTTCCAGTATTAAAAGTGAGTATGTGTGTGCGTGTGTTACATTGGATACCAAAATTATATGTCTTACAAGGTTTTTTTTTTTTTTTTTACCTTGTAAGTTGCTGGAGATGAAAAAGACTTGGCACAGTGTAGGCTATTCTTATGGAGTTCTTCTCAGCAGAACAGGAGAATTAATCCTCTGCTTCTGTCAGTTTCTCTCCTTCCATTTTTGGCCTCCCAATCTGAATTACAAACAAATCCTGTACACCTCTCTCAGCTGTTATTTTATCACTTCTTGTTTGATTTTATGCAGAATTCCTCTACAGGCTGTCTGCAGCTTTCATTTCATCCTCTCCCCTATCTGCTGCTTTTTTTGGGCCAGATTCAGTTTTTTTTTCTTCTTCATTCCCGAGTTCCCACCTGCTAGACATTTTTGTTAGCATACTGTGAGGGTGGATTTATATTATTTTACACTGGGCTCCGTGTCTTCAGGAAATGTCCAGTCAAAGCCATTGAAATTGAGTCGAGTTAATGTTGGGTTATTCATGCTGATTTCACGTTGCACACTGCACCATTTTTCCATTTATTACAACAGCGAGGAAAAGGAAACATAAAGGTAGTGAGTTAAATAAATCTTCGAGGGGTGCCTCCCCCGTGTTTTCTTCTCTTTTAACGTTCAGCTCTATAGTCAGCCTCGCAGTATGTGTGCCTCAAGAAACCTTCATTTTCTTGAGCATGTGTAAAAGCCACATAAATTGGCTCTCCAGAAGTGACAGGCCCTTCACAGTGTAACTGGTGTGCTGGCATGATTTAGTGTTTGATTGGTGTTTTGGAGCTGCCAAAGTGAAGCAGCTCTCTGTTCACTGCTCCACCTCCTATTGTAGAGGCTCTAACACAGGAACACTAAAGCTGACAGTCTCATGTTAAACTGGTTCGGTTTGGCCAGAAGCACCGCAGGGTTTGCTTCTCGTTATTACCCACATTCTTTCGCTGCTCACCTCTAATAGTAGATGTGAACCGTTGAGTAAGTGCTATTTTAGAAGGACACTTTGGAGTCTTGTACCGCACCTTCCTGAGAAAACTCCCGTCATCTGTCAGTGCTGGCACCCGAACTTTAAACCTCCTCGATGGGAAAGCCAGTAGCTCTCACAGGCGTTTTTTTAAAAAGCAGCAGGAAACCCTGAAGTCACACTAATGCTAGCTCATTTATTTTCCGCACACTCGTAAAAGTACATCCTTTTCATCAGTACATCAGTGGGAGAAAATCTTGTGTAAATCTTGGCTTTAGCAGCACACAAGCCAACATTAAGACAGCGACACCGCATGTGTGTCGGGGTTCAGCAATGAAATAAAAGCTTGGAGGCAAGCCAATTAACGGCTGCAATTAAGCAGCACTGCAAAGTTCAGCAGGAGGACGGCGATATCATTTAGAGAGATATAACCATTGTCAATCTATTCTCCTAGTTAAGTATCCCCATGATAACTGTTTCACTCTCTCAGCCTGCAACATGTCTGTCAATTATTTAGTTTGATGTGGTTGATTATGTGTCCCATTCTCCTGTGTATGTTAGAGGATGACTTTGTGCTGCAAAAACAGACACAAGCTGATGTTCTGAAGCAAAATGCAATATGTGTATAAAAGGGTCCTGGTAGGCTAACTGGCTTTATCCAGTGAAAATGATGTGTAATTAACAAGTTCCTTGTCACGCCTATAGTTTCTTAGAGTCTGATGAGTACTTGCAATGGATGATTTCAGTGGATAAAGGGAGACTTTGCATTATTCTGTGGCTAATATCCTCTGATGAGTTAGAGAGGTTCTATTAAGCCGAACCGTGTCCTCTGTTTAAATATCATTAAAGGGTAGTCAAAGAAGGACTTCAGACGGGATGATGAAGCAAAGAGAGATTCTAAAACAGGATGAGTGTCAGCCAGGCAGGATGTTTTCAGCCCAGCGAGAGGTAAAGGGGCTGTAAACTTGATTTGAGCCGACTGATGGATTGTATCGCTTCAGCTGACGTAAACAAATGATTACCCAAGCTGAGCACAAAGAACTACAGTGCTCACAACACGGAAAGATGGTGGGGAAAAAAAACAAAACAAAAAAGATGGAACCTTTAATTCTTTATTTGCTCTTCATCTTGCCATTTCACTGTTTTATTCAGATTTATTTGGTGACACTGCCAAGAGGAAAACACTCTGCCTGTCTGATTGTATAATTCTCATAGTGTCAGCACTGTGTTTTACTATTTCATAGGATGCCTTTTTGAAACCCCCTTGAAAAAAAGCAATTGAAACAGGTTGTCTTTTTGTTTTGTTGTAACAAAAGGCTGCAGATACCAGTGAGCAGGAAATTATCCTTTGGGATTCTGTGTGAATGTGTTTGTGGAAGAAAAAAAAAACAGATGCTTATTTGAAGATGCACTGAAGTGAACATGGTGTGATCCATAGGTGCTACAAAAGGAAGGAGCTCAAAACAATATTACGCTATTATTGCTGCAGACCATGACATTCCTGTTGTTCAAAAGGCGGGAGCTGTGAGGTATTTGTGTATGTAAAACCCCTCTTTTACTGTTAGTGTTGTAGTACTTACAAGCTGCTAACAGGGAGATAACAGAGTGTGATATCAATGCACAGTTGTCAGTCCAGTTCCTTCTTTTTTGAGCTATAATGATGGTAGGGCAGGAAAGTAATAACCCTAACAGCTTTGACTTGCATTCAAAAGCCTGTTTGTACTGTAGAGCTGCACTGTTTCTGTTGCCTAAAATTGTGGCGTGTGATTGGTACTGTACGACTGCGAGCTGAGCTGGCACAATGGAAGACATTGTCTTTGAGGTGCAAAACTGCTTTATTTCCATTACAAAGTATGGGGAATAAATAACTGTCTCAAAGTAAATACCTCCCATTATGATCAAACCATTACAACTGTCGCTATTAATGTTAATACAGGTATGATTATTTATGAGATCATCTCTCATCCAAGAAGGACTGGCATATCCTTGTAAGAGCTTTCATCATGTACTTCAGTAGACCGAACTGACGTGTCTCCATTTAGACTCTGTTGCACTTGATTTAGGAGCTTCAGTTTCTGTGTAGTTAAGAAAAGGGAACGTCTGATATTTTTACGCCCCGCGCCTGCAACAGTCGTGGCCGGAGGTATTAATTTTTTGGGGCTGTCTTTCCATTTGCCCCTCGTGAAAACTGTATCTAAAAAACGCCTTGAGGGAATCACTTCAAAGTTTGCACAAATGACTCAAGGATTACACGTTGAAGGTCAAAGTTCAATTTCACTGTGACCTCAACTGTCCCATTCTTGTGATCGTGACATCTCAGGAACACCTGGAGGGAAAAAGTCCACTTGTCCTGTGTTTCATTAGTTCTTCAACATGCCCCCGCCTCCATCATAGTGTCGGTCCATTTGTCTAAAAAACCTGAGGTGAACTTAGAGGGCTGAGGGAGAGAGTCAACAACGACGGTCACTTCGAGATATATATATCACCCACAATGCATTGCAGTCATGCATTTGGAGCAACAAAAAAAAAGTATTATTATTATAGTTTCAATAATAGCAGTTGCAACTAACGATTATTTTCATAGCTGATAATCGGTTGATTATTTTCTTGATTAAATGATTAATAGTAAAAATTTACAATGCAATGTTCTGCAAAAAGAAAGTGACAGTTTTCACCATGGTGATAAACTGCCTCTTTGAGTTAACATACAACCCATTTTAGCCTCCATGCTCAATAAGCAGAAAAGGAGATGCCTTCGTGGAAATCTTTTTTTTCCACCATGGCAACGTAAATAATATGGTGCGTCTCTTCTGGACTTATGATGGAGTTGCTGAAGCCTGATTGCTGTTGGTGCTCTAGGGAGATGAGTCTCTGTGACATCAAGTGAGTACTGCTGGAGCCAGGGCTCTCTTCACACATCACCTCAACAATTACACCACTGTGATCAAATAGACGCTGGTGGGAATGGATTCTCTTAAGTGCCGGTTAAGTGCATTTTACTAAGGAAGTAAGAGAAGTTAAAATACATTTAGTGTTAAAAAAGACAATGCACTCCTCCGTAATGCAATGTTCTGCACTTAAGCTGTATAGAGTCTGACTGTATACTGACTGTATATACCTAGGCCTGGCTATCAAGGGCAAGGCCCTCAGTTTCACGCTTCTATTTTCTGCAAAGAGAAAGCAGTGATATGTAAGGAAGTCGATTCAGAAACCACACTTCACTAGCTGAGGATCTCCAATTTAATGCTGCCCTGGCTCTTCCGTCTGGAGAAATCCCAGCCATGTTATTTTGGATATAGTGAGGGGAACTGTCTGGCTGCCCAGCGGGTACCTAGCTGGGGGTAGTGGACTGTGAAGGCCCTGAGGAGCCATGCGGGTCTTTACCATACCAGCAGGCCTGATCACCAGTAAGGAAGAGGCTACATTAATGCGAGGCTGATAAATCCAGAAATGTGACTGGATAAATCCGTAATATGCAGCTGCTGGCCCAAATCCTGCCAGAGCTCCGCAGTGACACTGGGCCCTGTGAAGTTTGCAGATAACCTATTTCATCTCAACTAGAAAATGATAGTGCCTCTTCAAAGTTGGCACACGCACGGGGTTGGCGAATATCAGTTGAAATATCTTGCTGGGTTATATAACACTTTGCTTATTAAAACTACATTTTGTCCACTGAACAAAGTTTAATGTTGATATAGCCTGGCTTCAGTTTTTAATGGATTTTTTTTTTAGCTTGCATTAGTCATCTAAAATGTCTCATGTATTGTTGGTGTTCTGCAGGGTCGCCTGAGGCCTGTGAGCAATGAGGTGTGTGGAGATGTCAAGACATACACTAAAATATAACATGCTGTGTGTCATTAACTTGTTTAATTTGTGTATTTACTAGACATTATTTAATATTACTTGTTAATTGGGGTTGGAAACATTAAGATTCACTACTGAATTATTGTGTGTGTGTGTGTGTGTGTGTGTGTGTGTGTCTGCTGGTGAGTTATGTATGTTTTTTGTTAATTTTTTTTTAAGAAAGAAAATTTAAAAAAAAATATTGCTGAATCAATTTTTGTATATGTATAGATAACTAGCGCTTAATCCATTAGCTCAAAGCTAACACATTTGGGGAATTCCCATTACTGTGCTAATGGAAATTAGCATCATGATCATGGTAATATTTTCTTAACAAACATTTTACTTCACATGCTTAACATAAAACGACATGTGTGCTCATTCCTTCAGGTTTATATATTTCCTCTGATCTGTGGAAACAAACTAACAGCTGCTGACTTCATATTGGTACTTACTCTGGCTTCAGCAACCTGAAAGGGTCAAAAGAGACATTGTGTGAGATTGATAGAGTGCAGCACATATATTTATATTTTCTTTTTTTTATTTATTTCTTGCTACTTGATGAACAGGAACAGCTAAATGTAGCCCTTTGTACATTGTACATTTTACTCCCCACTTTCATATGAAGTCAAGTACAGGGTTTGAAAAGACAGTTTTCAAGTTCATTTTTATATGTGAAGGATGTCAAGTTAAAGGCTCACATCTGTGCTGTGTGCAGGTTTCAGTTGCTCTATTCATCTTATTGTATTTAGTAGCTTCTTATGGCACCAGCTTGCTCAACAGGAACAGCTAAATGTAGGTTTACTTCAAAAAGTATTTTGTGTAACAATTTTATATGTAGTATAGCAACGGTGCTGCTAAAATAAGACCCAGAAAGACTGACTGACATGTACGACGTGCATTGTTTTTGTAATTATGAATCATGATTTACAGTTACCAGAAGTGTATGGCTAAACTTTTCCCCACTTTTTCTGTGATTAAAAAGCAAACAAAGGTTGCAGTAAATCATCATCATTATTATTATTAATATTGCTGTTGTTGTTGTTGTTGTTATGTGGAACTCAGTTTCACCTTTTCCGAAATGTTCTAAATTCAACTATAGTCCTGCTGTAAAATGTGGCTGAAATGTAATCGAAAAAAATGAATAATAGAACATGTTTTTCTGAGATTGTGTTGCGGTTTCTCACAAACCGCAGCCTTTTTTTTCTCTTGTTGTGACAACCAGAGTGCAGTTGTGATTAAAATAGTGGGAAGAGATAGAAACAACTTCATCTAATGAACCCTGATCTCTCCACTGCCCCCCCCTGCATTGTGCCGTCAGAGCCCTCGCAGCGAGTCTTTCTGGTTCATGTTAATAGGCTGTGTCTTCAGTGTTCATAACAATTATTAAATAACACTTCAGACGTTGGGAAGTTGTTTTCTGTGTCTAACTTTGGTGGCATTGACTTTCCCTTGGTGTCAACTTCAGAAGAAATACAAACTTGCGCTTTGCAGAGCCCACCTACAGCTTTATTTTCTTGTAATTTCTCCAAGCTCCCTTCTCAGGATTGGGGGTTGAGCAGATGCAGGTAGATGTATATTTATGAGGGGGATGTGTATTTCAGGGAGAAGCAGTGTTGTGAAGGGTGACCTTGTTAGATAAAAGGAGGGCTCGGAAGCCAAATGATGAAAGAGAATGGGATCATCCTGGGCTCATTAATGTGGATTTGAAGGTCAGGTAATTATAACAATAGACGTGTGGGCTGGCTTTGGCATCTGGTATTGTTGCTTTGTTATGAAGGTGACAAGCCTGTGGAGGAAAGGGATTAATCACTGTGACACCAGCGTGTTGTCACATTGATACATTCAGACATCATAACACTACTGCTGTAGTTCTAAAAAGAAGGTGCAAAAACAACATAATTTCCACCATCTGTGGTGTGTGACAAGTACTGTAAAGAATATGAATAGGTTTAAGAAGCTACCTACGGTCGCCTGATATCGTAATGAGTCTTTCAGAGTAAAATCCAACCCAAAATAGAAGCCGTGTCATAGTTATTACAGTGATTTTGAAAAGTTAAGCCATGACACACAAAACAAGTCTCTTCCAAAGGCAGTGACGCTGCAGCTTCACGCAACAACAAATCCATACTGCTGAGGTTGGTATGGTAACCAGTCTATGCAGCAATGAAGGTAACCATGGAATCGCACAGCTGTAGACCGCATGCTTTTGAGCCAGATGTGCTTTTAATAGCTTTGAGCTGAAAATACAGTGCAGCCGAAAGTTCAGCCCATCATCCTACCTAATGGAAATTTTGTTTGTGCTGAACACTGACACAGTATCAATACACATGAGAAATGAGACTGGCTTTATGTTACCTGCACCAAATCAATTTAATATAACAACCCAATGAATGGCAAACAAGGTCTGCAACAAGGTCCTCTTAAAATTTTACAAAGCAGAAAAACCCTGTAACATACTGTAAGCTGGCGTGGAGGACAGGGGATATAAGGCTGGCTGTTTTAAATTGAATTTCTCGTGAAAAGGCTTGTGTGTCACAGCAGAGGCAGGCACAACTTTCAAGTGTTTCATAACAAGGAGTTATCACAGATTTAAACTAGCACGATTCAGTGCAATTAAACAAAACTCTGCAAACACAAACACAACCTGTGCACGCTGCAGTTACTAAGACCAAATTAAGCACTTCTTTTTGGCTACAAACCTACCCCTCTTACCTGTGCCAAACTCTGTTTGTTTTGAGTAGACTTTCATATCTATGCTTTCACACTTTGAACCGTGAAGTAAAATGAGTTTGGTACCCTTGATCTAGACACATACAGCCCAGTTTGATTTCAAGTTGGCTGAAAACAACAACCAACAACACCAAAACAAACCCAACCAAAAAAAAAAAACCAAACTACAATTAAGCAGAAAAACATATATACATATACTCAAGAAAGTGTAAACATGAAAATGAGTTAATTTTAAAAAAACCTAAGTATACAATTCAGTCATCATCGTATTCTTACCAGCTGTGGTCCAAATTAAAAACTAACTTTGGGTTATTAATAATAAAATGTGAGAAAGGTGCCCACATCTGATAAAATCCTCAAGTTCACCTCTTATTATCTAGGTAAGTCAATTTTTCTAATGCCAGACTTCAAGGAATCTCTTTAATCCATTGACTAGAATTAGGTCCCTGAATATCCCTCCATTTTAAAGCAATTACCCATTTGGCTTGTATCAGACAGAAGTTAATTAGTTTGCGTTTTCTTACATTTACAGAAAAATCTTCAGGGTACATGTGCAATAAACAAATTTCAGCTTCGATGGGAAAAACACTTTCTGTCAATTTATAAATCAGCTCAGGAGCTCTGAAGTGTTTGACACTCCCACATACAATGAAACAGGGTACAACTTTTTTCATTGCATTTAGTGGAAATGTCAGAAATACTGCGATTAAAATGGTGCAAATGAACAGGAGTAATGTAAGTCCTGAACAGGCATTTATACTGCAGCAGTTCACGTCTGATATTTATGGTTTGGGTTTGGGCCAGAAAACATCTTATCTAGAACTGTGTTGTTGTTTTTTTCCCAGGCAATCCCTCTACTTTGTAGTAATTCTGCCACCACACAGCACTAACTAAAGAGGAAGCTAATGAGGAAGAAGGTTATTACCTGCTTTACAAATCATTCACAAATTAAAATAATTTGGCAGTGCTTTTGCAACAGGGTTCCACCGCTGTTGTTTTAAGATAGAAGTCTGATACAGATCATTTTGTTCCCAAGCGGCTGATTGATTTTGCACAATGTTGAATATCTTTAAATATGTAGGGTTCAGGTTAATGTTTTTTTTTTTTTGTCACTTGTCCAGTCAGGCATGTGGGCCAGAAATCTATTTGATCAAAGTCAATTTTTACTTGCCCCTATACAATTTATTTTATTTATTAGTTGTTCTGAAATAACAACAATGACTAATGTTAGTTGACATGTTTAATCTAGGGGTGAAATAGTGAAAAAAAAGTCCAAGATGGTGTCTTTAAATGTTTCATTTTGTCAGTCTAAACCCCAAAGTTAATCAGTTTCATATGACAATAAACAAAGACAAGCAGGGGAGCTCCATGTTTGAGCGACTAAAAACAATTTTCTGCCATTTTGCATGAAAAATTGCTTAAACTATTAATCGATTGTCAAAAAAGTAACAGTATCATAATAGTTTTATTCTTATTTAACATTTCCTCAGTCGGGCAAGTAAGCTGCTAGATTTACTAGACCGACATGGCCATTTACTTCCCCTGGCAAGTGGACAATACTTATAGTTGAGCCCTGTTATGACTGCAATAAGTATTGTTTTGTTCAGACAACTGTATTCGAGTCTGGAAGTAGTAAATGCTCTCCAAGTTTTTACTCTTTGCAAAGTCATCCAGTGGGCCAGATCGGACCCTTTGTTGTGCTGATTCTGACCGGTGGGCTGTACATTTGACAGCACCAGTCTAGATTTATGTGGGCAAGCTTCACATCAGTGTTTTGCTCATGTGTGCTGTTCCTCCCACAATTCCCCTCACTGATCAAACCTGAAACTTCAGCCGTATCAAAAGCATGTGGCTAATATTTCAGTCAATGCTCTGACATTTCTTGAGATAATGCTCTGATAGGTATTGATGTTGGTATTAACTTGTCCATATTGCACATACTCCATATTCTGTGGAGTAGAAGCTTGGTTACTTGTTTCAGTCACAGTTGCATCATTTTGAGTCCCCTGCATTTTATTCCACATGAAGCATGAGCCAGGCTTTAGGCCTTTGTTTTTTTTTTTTTTTTTTTTTTGTGTGTGTGTGTGTGTGTGTGTGTCTGAATGTGCTGCTGGGATCCTGCCACCTCTGCCACAAGTTTGTCTGGCTCAGTCAGGCTCCTCAGGGACCACTAGAAGCTATAAAGAACAAAAATGCCAACCAGTATTATCAGGCGAGGCAGCATGTGTGGTGTAGCATGCATTTTTAATGTGCCACAAATAAGAAATACCACTGTTGCCTCTGCTCTCTCATCCCACAACTGGTGGCTCGTTTAAGTTTTATTTCTATTTGTGCGAATTTCGGCAGCTACTAAAAGAAAAAAGAGCCCACGTCATTAAAGGTTCGAATTGCCTCGATTCAACACAGAGCTCCACTGACATGGGTATGGGTTGCTCCAGATATTAAATCCTAGTAGTGCACGCACATGCACGTGTGTGCTTGTGCATGTTATTGTGTGTTTGTGCGTATAGCCCCAGTAGCAATGCCTGTTAGGAAGACTGGTGGAGTGGAAAAGTGTCTGCGTGCGGAGCAGCACATTATTCCTCTCAAAAAGAATTTGCCAAAGTCCTTCACTCCACTGACTCTTTGAACATCGGCAGTGTCTGAGCTGACATGTGAGACATCAGAACACTATGAGGAAGAACATTTAATGACCATCTAAGTGTCAGCCGAGTCTATAAATGATCGGCTTTTTGTTTCTCTGATCTATTTTCTTCATCATTGTAGGCCATCCATTTGCAGTTCATTGTGTAGTGGATGCTAATTTGTGCCTGTCAAATTAGCTGTGAATATGATTTCTAATTAAAGCAGAAGAATGGAGAAGAAAGTGATGTGACTCGCGGTTACAAAGAGCAGCTCTATTGACCTAGTTTGTGCTTTTATCTGGGACAGTTTGTGTGTTTGGAATCACGTTTGCTAAAATCAGAATTCCTCTCTTGTGGACAGGTAAGACACGCTTCAAAAGCAGCAGGGAGTGATATTGAAATCTGCTGATAGGAAGCAGCATACAGTTATAGAACATAGCAAAGAGCGTCCCTATCGCAGTTCATTTGACTCAGATATATTTACTGAAAATCCGTCTGTAATGCCTGTAAGATTTGCAGACGCTGATAGGCTGGTAGCATTATATTGCAGTGGCGGCATGGTTGAAAAATGGCACTGAGATATTTTTTTTTGACTCAGCAACCAATCTATTTGCAACACAGCAGGTAACCTGAACCATAAAACTTTTTTTTATTAGTTTCCGTAGCCCACCTTTCATCCCGCAGAGTCGCAGCAGAGTACACTATTAACCTCTGAGCTTATTGAGAAGTGTGCAAGAGGCTGCTGAGGATAAGGCAAGTGTGTATTCGATGGAGCATATTTAAAGGGTTCAGCTAAGGTGGCAGAGACCAGAAGGTAGACAGTGGATCTGTTTACTGCCTTGAGGTTTTGTGGTTATGCACTAGCACTTCCCATTTAACTGCATGATCTAGGGCTCCGCTGACGACACACCACACACGCAGCCCAGATCCACGCCTCGCTGCCCTCTGCGTGCACACAGGGCTCACACACTGAAGAGCACACAAGCCATTTTTTAAAATAAATGCTCTGCAAATATATGGACACAGTGAGACAAGAGGGTGGTTTCACCATTCCTTTTTCTCAGCGCTTGTGTCTGCTTCTTGACGCAGAGCCACGATCCATAAACCGTGCCTGTCACACACTCCGGCTTGGCTTCTGTTATCAATATTTCCTTGTTGTGAAAATACACAGCGCCTGCCCCACCGCATTGTCATTGGTTGAGGGATAAATGAGGTTACTGCGGGGGTGAGGAGTTCAAAGGGTAGACAGGAAGTGGGTGCTCCCACAGTGACAGTTCAGGCATGTGTTTGATGGGCCGGCCTAACGCCCGTGGACCAGAAGTTCCTAATGACCTGCCATCTCCAGGCAGTCTGGGGAGCCCTTCCACTGAGATTTATGACCCATGTTGTGGTTACCACTGGGACGACTCTCAGCAGCCCTCCTGACGAACTCCAAGTCAGAGCCTGCTCCTTTGGCTTCACTCTTTCTTCTCGTTAACTGGGTCATTGCAAACCTTCAAGGCTTACCTTTACTGCTACAAGAAACATTCAGGTGGTTTTTTGAATCATTAAAGCTCAAAGATCACTGCGGTATTTTGTCTAATGTGATGGGATCCTTGTAGTTGCCTTAGAGATGGAGATGTGGTCGGTTCTGCCCTTGAGGAAAAATTGATCTGTGATATTCTCTAGAGGGCACACGCCAGCGGATGCTAAAAAGGATGGCAAAGTCAAAAACCCATTAAACATGCATTCAAAGAGACAACTCCAAATGTACGCGCTCAGCCACTGTAGAAGAAACAGATAATGGTCTTCTGATAATACTAATTGTTGGCTCTCCCACTGCTTCCCTAAAGGCAGAAATGTGTTGATCCACCACAAGATAGCCAGACCGAGCCGAGGGCAGGCACAAACAGCAAGGAGAGCTAGTTTATAATTAATACACACACTATAAAATATGCATTATGGGGTGGATGTGGCCAAATATGGATTTCTGCTTTGATTTTCACTCAGGATAATTGAAGCACTTCTCAGGCAAGTCATACTGAATAAGGGACAAGCTCACAGACTTTGGTGCCAAGAGTGTAAGGAGGGCGTCTCTGCTGTAGGTTAGCTTCTCTACCAGCTGTTTCTTATTTGTCTCATGCTCCAAGATGGATTGTTAAAGCAAGTCCCCATCCATTTTGGGATTTTTAATGTCTCCCTTGATATGTATTGCTGTGGGCTGAGCTCACTGACTCTGTAGGTTACAGATATTTTGTGTGCACAAGCAGCACAGTGTGCTTTAAGATAAACTGCCAAAACATGCTTCATGACATTTTGATCATTAAAGGAGAGGATGCAGGGAAGAGGGAAAATGAAAAGGCATAAAGCAGCGTTTTTACCCCTCCCTACTTCCATATTTATCAAACCCACTGCAGGGATGAGATGGATGTCGAACGCTCTTCGTCTCCCAGTGGGCTATTGCCGTGATCACACCCAGTCACATGTGGTTAGAAAGCATCGAACATCTCAACCCCCAGACACCCCCTGTTCACTACTACCACTACCCCACCTCACACACACACACACACACACACACACACACACACACGCACACACACATAGTAGAGTTGTGTCAGACTGATTAGCAACCACATCTCCAATCTCTGATTAGGTGTGGAGTAAATGAAGCACCCCCCTCAGGTATGCATTTCCATAATGTCAGGTAATTAAACCCCAGTGTTTTAATAGCTCAGGAATAGGAAGACTCCCCAGGAGACTAGACAATGATGATAGACTTTTCTGAAAACTAGCATACTATTAGCTTGCTTTTAACTGGCGCTGAAACTATTACTTTCATTGTGCAGATAATAGATAAACCACAACAAGCTCAACAAATTTACCTGATAAGAAAAGTTGCATATACCGCCACGCATTTCTTATGCTGCATGTTTCTGAGCATTTACCCTAAAGTCAAAGGTGCCTCTAGTAAGAAATGAAGGTGGGAAGTGTTAAGATTTTATTGATACCAGTGCCATTATTGATTCTGCTTATCGGTCCCATTCTTTATTGATACCCTTATTGATTCCCAATAAATCTTCTATGTGGGGAAAAAAGTAACCCTTCACAGGTTTTCCCTGTCAGCACAACAGCTTTATTATCTCAGAGTCTGAACACAGAGTAGAACCACTGTTTAGTGCTTTTCTGTCTTTAGCCATTGTTGTTTTAATTAATGTTTGTAGTGACTGTCTGTCTGTTTTTTGTTAATTTCTATGTTTGTATTAGAGTTGTATCCTGTGTTTTATCCCTTAGAAGCCTAATCAGGGACAAGGACTGCAAATTAGCTACAACCAGAAGTCCCAACTTAAATATAACCATGCTTAAATAAATAATTTTTTTAAAGGTGTAGAAAAAAGGCATGCATGTGACCCAGGTGTGCAGACGCTCCACTGTATTGCTGCAGCAGTCTGCCTGTCAACATCTAAAACAGATGAAATGAGAGAATATTTTTACAGCAATTTTCATCGTGTTTTTTTAGTAGAAAAATTTGTTAAGCCTGCTTGCATGGCGCTAATGTTATTAGAACATTTAACACAGGATATTTACCCTGGTAGTGGACTTATGGCTGTGAATTGGAAAGAATCTGGCGATATGATATATATCACGTGACTATTTAATGTATTCCAACACATTGTAGTACCATCGTTTATAGTCTAATTTTAGGAAAACTTTTATAGTATGCAAACACATCATATGCATTAAATCTGAGTAGAAAAAAGTTTTCTTTTTTATGCACTAGTGGTTTAATCACAACACAAATTGAACCACTGCCATGAAGCTTTGCATGTATCATGATATCACAGTGGTGTTTTGAGAATCGATACGGTATCATAAAACATAACATTGTGATATTCAAGTTTATCAGTATTTTCTTAGACCTCTAAATGGAAGTGCTGCTCACTCGGGAAGCACTGTTGTTCGTGCTTAGTGTGTCAGATCCAGCTGGAATTGTTGTCATCTTTCTCTGTGAAATGAAGCCATGCTTTGGGCCGTTTCTTCCTCTCCTCCGTGACTCCCTCTTCTTGCAAGTTTCCAGCAGTGTAGATGCATGAGTTTGATGTCATTGTTTTTCAATGCACAACTGTCAGGGAAAAAAAAAGAAAAAAAAAAAGCCGCCATCGTTCAAAGGAAGGAAGAGCGATAAGGCCGGAGGCGTTCAATTACGACTGATCGGACAATTTGGAACCAGTTCTTAACTGGAACCATTTCTCACTTCTCATGTCTAGAAATAAAGGCTTTAAAAATAAACTACAGTTTTGCATACGTCTGAAATATGGGCAGAAAAGTTTCTGTTCTGGAAATGCACATTTGAGTTGTGTGCTTGCTGTTGATAGCTGACAGATTCCAGAGCTAAACAAAGGCTGGGAGAGCACAAGCATCTTTTTCATCACAGAAAAACCTGGAGAGGTGCTATTGTAAACATGACAGTGGATTGTCAGTACATCCCTGTTTGAGTTGTTGTTTCTTGTGTGTGTATGTTATGCTCATACAGTATGCACACACACAGACACGCACACACACACACACTCGCACACTCACACACGTAACAAAAGCTCTTTGATGAGACAAATTCTGCAGTGGGAGAGCTTTCTTTGTCCCTGTGCCCACTCATATGTGTGGTGCTCAATGAGAACAATGCACAGCCATAATGGTGCCACAGAAAGGTGTGGAAACTGAGTGAACTCCAGAAGTCCCCTTACACGTAATCAGGGAAAAAATAATAACGGCCACAGGACCGGGCTATGATTGGAGAGCTCTCCCCGGCACCACATGTTCATTATCTGTTGCTTGTGCACCAAAACATTTTGAGAAATAATAAGCTTTTAATGGGGTAGTGTTCACTGCTAATGATAGCCACTGCTGTAGCTGAAGCTGAAGATCATTAAAGGCATGTTGCAGTGTATGATTTTTCCACTGCCCGCTGTATGAACTACACTTCAAACGCATAGGCTACCTTCTTTCAGTAACACCCAAATTAACAGATGTACTTTAAATCCTCTCTAATCTTTCTCCTCTCATGTGCACCGGATGTCTCTGACAGAGCAAAATGAAAATGGGTTCATTTTTAATGATACACTCTCCACTCAGATAGCATTCTGACGTTACCTTCTGTTGAACCACGGTGGAGATTCACATGAACAACGCAGGGCTCGGTCATATTATGAGTGTTTTTCGATCTGTCTTAAAGCCGACATCAGAATGACAGTGAGCTTAAGCTTTGCTCTGACGGTGATCTACACGTCTATTGCCTCATTTCTACTGCATGGTGCAGCACAGTTTGACTCTACTCGCTCTTTTTTGGTTTCCCATTGGCATAAGTTGGGGCTTGTACCTGGTAACTTTTTTTTTCTAATGATTCTAATAATTTCTTTTTGATACTACTTAATAAAACTATTAATTCTCCCCAAATAAATATCAGAAACTTGTCTCATTAAAGGTACTACAAGGAACTTCCATTATTTGGGGAAAATATGAATCTGACTCGATGGCAGCTGTTGAGAATAACTATAGATAAAGCCAGTCTGTCTTCTCCCAAATGGTCTTGTTTGCTTGTGTGGGTCATATAGAGTCATCAGTATTAAATTGAGACTGATTTATAACCAGCTAAAAACTCTGCATGGTAGGTTTAGTATTTCAGTGTTTTATTCAATCATCATTCTGAGAAAGAGACACATTAAACACATTAGAATAATTAAATTTTCACTCCATTTAAAAGAACCTATTTGTCAGATGACTGATCTGAAAAATACTGGACCTCGAATTCAAAAGCATTGCTGTGACACATAAATGAATTTAATCACTGTGTCAGTCCTTTTCCCTGGACTGGAGAATCAGCATTTTTAAGTGCCTGACTTCAAACTTAAACTGGTTAAATATGACATGGATTTATTTCCTCACTGGAGTAATATGGAGTTAAGATAATCACTGGCAAATGTATTTTTTGCTTCAGTGTGGGGCAAGGAAAATAACAAAGGATTTACAGACTGTAGCAACAGTCTTTAACATTAGTTTTACCCATTTTCTCAGTCATGCATGGCCGATGATGTAAACCGAAAATCTAAAATGGCCAAATAATAACATTAGATGACACATGCCGTTAATGGCAGCAGTGAAGAAATTACATTTAACATGGGGTGATTAGGAAGCATGTAGAATATCAATTTTAAGTGACTATTACTAATAGAAAGATCCTAATATATCATGCTTGGGTGGGGACCAGAAGTAAACAGGATGGTGCTTTCACTTCAAGTGTTCTTGCAGAGCAGTTGTAGTCTACCGCTGAGATAACATTCAGCTATGTCCAATTTGCAGAGCTTACAAAATACCACATTGTTTTGTGTCTGAGTAACTGGTACTGTGTTTTTTTTTTGGTATCACTTTGGTCGAAGTTCCAAGCAAGCTGAGCCCAAACTGACAGTTGAAGTGAAAACACGGCAGACGCCTGATTGAGAGAGAGATTGAGGGGAATCATCACTGAAACTGAGAAAAATACCTGGCACCCGAAAGTTAACTGAGTTGACTCAAGCTGAGCCGTACCATGCGATGAAAATGAGGCTCGAGTCACATGTGAGAACATGTTTTAAAATCACAGTTGTTGCACTGAAGAGCTCCTCTCACCTCGTGTCCAAAGATTTGTGTTCCATTAAAAAAACAAAACACAACCAGACCCCACAAAGCCACAGTGAAATCTGGATTTCCCTGTTACAATTGTCTGAAACTCCAGGCCACTGTTAATTGCTTTTAATGAACCACATGTTTTATTGAGCATAACCTCTGTCATGCTGCCAAGGAAGAAATCTGCCAAGAAGTGTATATCGAAATTAGCTTCTGCCTGAATCACATGTTTGTTGCCAACTTGCTAATTTAATGTTCAAAGAAAGACACTGCTACACACAGTGATCACTTTGTGTCTATTGGAGACTATTGGATGACATTCTTGTTACCTTTGGATGACTGTTGGTGTTGTTTGAAGCTGCCATTAAAATTCAAAATCTTGTATTGCCAGCTATTGAAATGTGTGATTACGGGTTTTACTGAGAAAGTGAGACAAAAAAAAAAGAAAAAAGAAGAATGTAAAATAACCACACAATCATTCAAGCCAATTTCAGGCTTGCCTCGGCACTTTATGCCAACTGGTTTTCTCCTGAGGACTGTGAAAATAAACTGAATGTTTTCATGAATTATTCTGAGCTGTTGTCAATCTCGGTGAAATTTTTAATTTGTAGTTTTGTTGATTAGATTATTTTAATGAGTTTAGATAGTCAAATAGGCGTATTTATAAAAAAAATATTCTTGCAGTGCAGCTGAATAATCCAAACTTTAATGTCAAAATATTGCTGACTCTAGTGAATGATCCATATTTGAAGCTTACTGACTCTTTTTTTTCTCCTCTCTTTTCAGCAAACTCCACTCTTCTGGGAGGAGGAGGAGGTAAGTGAACACCTTTGTTTTTCATTATATCATCTTGTTGTTTGTTGCTGTGGTATTAAAGCAATTAAAGTAGCTCTCGTCAGATCCAGAATATTGGCACATCTATATATTCTACTGTGGATTCATGGCAGACTTTGGTGTCTGTTTCGTTTCCAAGTGTCTGTGTTAAATGCGGCTGAATGTAAGGCCAAAACATTAGAGCGTAGTGCAGGGAAACCTTGCACTGTGCCACACCGAGAAATGGTCATTACTTTAGTGGCCTGCCGAAGAACATTATCATCAAAGCAACGGAGGAAATCTGAGGCAGCCGAGCGTGGTGTGGGAATAATGGGTAGGGAACTCCAGTAGAATGCTACTGCCCAATCGCGCTGTTCATCTTTTCTGAAATTTGACTTTTACTGTGACATGATTGAAATAATCATTCTTGGCCACAGTACGGTGAGGTTGGGGTAAAATGCACCCAGTTAGATGTGGAATGTTAATTTTTATTCCAAAGGGGAATTTTGATGATATGTTGGAATTGTATGACAGTGAAATAAGGTCACTGCTTCAGCCTTTATCTGTTTATCCATCTGTGTTTGTTGTCACTTCGATTGTGTCACTGTGTCCTGACAGCCTTCAGTTGTACATACAGTGGTGATCCCAACAAGGACATTATGCATTTGTGCTTCTTATCCATCTGATACTGTATCTCTCATTTATCTGATATAATCTGTACATCCAGTCAAGTCAAATTTTATTTAAATGTAGCCCAGTATTACAAATCACAATTTGCCTCAGGGGAGTCTACAATCTGTACAGTGAGACCCCTGATTTGGGTAAGGAAGTACTCCTGCAATAGATCAGGATTATTCATTCACTTTTTTATTTAGAAGAGCCAGATTTTTTTCCCCTCCACTATCCTAGTTTATGCAATTGGAAAAGAAATATTACATACAAAGGCGCGAGAAAAAACAATGCACCTTTGAAATCCTTGATTAGGTTTGGCTCAGATACAAGTTACATGGCAATTTTTGGAATTAACATCTTATGCTAAACATTTTCAGTGACAATAAAAAGCAATTTTGCATCAGTCTCTTTTTTTGTGGAGGGGTTGTCTGAGGATCCCTGAATGTCAGAAGTCATTTTTATGAGTTTGATTACTGGTTATGATTGATTGATTGATTGATTGATTGATTGATTGATTGATTGATTGATTGATTGATTGATTGATTGATTGATTGATTGATTCTTTATTTTCGTGTCATGCACAAAAAGTGCCCAACCCCCATGGGTTATCATGAAACATTGGTTAAAAATGCAATGCAATGTTTAAATATTATACTGTATGTTGTTACCTGTCAGACTCCAAATTACATAGTCCTTCTATAGAGTGGTTTTAGAAATTGATTTAACAAATAAAGCAGCATATTAGGGCAGAATCACAAAGTTTGCAGGATAGCACTTCTTTCCGTGTTTATTTATTTATTCATTAGGATTTGAACACCTGGCATGAGATATGAGTCATCGGAGGCGAGGGATGTGCACAAAGCAACATCAAAGCTGCAGCATAGTTAACTGCTCGCTGTGCACGGTGTCCATTAGGGTGCACACAGAGCTGTTGAAAATCTTATTCACACCTAATCATACGGCCTGGAGTGGCCCTCATCTCGTCTGATACATGGTTAAGATTGCAAACTTTCCAGCCGTTGTTGCGTCGCCGTTCAGCATCCCAATCTGTGTCGGTGACATGGAGAGGCCCTCGACGCACAACCATCTGAAGAACTTCTGTGATTGAGATCAGAGGTCGCGAACATGCGTCTCCATAACCGCACCGAGCCTCGTAAAGCAGGGTATACCGTCCCCCTGATTGGTGTCTGTCTCTGCTGCAGTCGGCTCTCAGTATTCATTTGCCACGTACAGAGAAACAATAGAAGCAATTTTCTTTGCCATTATGTTTTCATTATTGTTATTTTGTGGCAAATCACCTTTTCACAGTTCCCCGAATCTCAGAATGCGCAGTCTTGTTGATTGATCCAGGGTCTTCTTCAGCTAATAATAGGCGTTAAGGTATTACAGATAGCTCTGTTTCAACACAGCAGCAGCAAAATATGAAGTCGAATGTGCGGCTGCCGATGCTAAAACATGAGATCTCATGTGTCAATTAATGTCATACTTTGCGAGAAAACATTTCAGTTGATTGTGACCTGCAGCTGTGCTTATTAACTCCAGAGGAATTCTAATTGTAGCTAGAGCCGTTTTTTGAGAGCAAAGCCTCCTTTCATTCTTAATTGACTTCCAGCGATGCTATTCCTGCCAAGTTACTGGCACAAGATACAAGGTCAATTAACTGTAAAACGCTAAGACTCACACTTTCTCGTGGTAATAATGACCACAACAAGTCCATGTTATTTTGTTATTTCTCATGTGTGCATTCCTGTGAAGCTTGTTTTTGTTACTTCGGCCAAGTAGATGATTATAACCAGGGAGAGATTACCATTATCTACCAGAGAGCTGAAAATGTTATTTTTCCCACAAAACAAAGCTCTACACCGTTTGTCTTTTATCTGCACGAGGCCAGGAGGGGTTTTATCTTCCGGTGTCTTTATCACTTGAAGGTGGCTGCTAAACCTGCAAAAGTGCTCTCTCTGTTCTCACCCTGGCCCTCCTTCCACTTCTATCATTTGGCATGTGAGGACCTCCTGCCTTGGTGGCAGTGAGGATCGATGTGAAAAGGAGATGTGCTCTCATATAGGGCCGGCCTTATCTCCCAGCTGTCTTCTCGGGGCTCTGCGGAGGGGCAGCTTCACAACAGGATGATCCATCATGCTGGCCTCATGCACCTGAGCCATGTTTAGTTCTCACAGCACTGGAGGTGAGCGCTCTCGCCAGCGTGTGAAAACTGGACACAAAGTCTTTACTTTATGTATGAAAAGTTGGTTTACCTCCTACACACTTTAAGAAGTTCTCCTGGCTTTTTTCTTGAGGAATTTTTGCTCCTCCACTATATGTATAGGTATCAGTTAAGAGGAAAGTTTCACCTCTGTCTGTCATTAAAGAGGCAACATGTAGCAGTTGCGCGTGCAAAAATGAGTATAGCTGTCCAAATAGTGAGTTGGAGCCATAGACTGTATGTTAAATAGGTTGAAATCATATTTAATGTACGATAAAGTGAGTTGGTTCCCCCCACCCCCTTCTCTTCAGATGATAATGAGTCATATTCACAAAAACACTGCACATCACGTCTGTCAGTCGAGTTTTATTTCAGCTGCATCATTTTTATTCTACATTTAAAAGTGGTAAATGAAATACTTTACTGAAGTAAACTGTAATTAATTCATTCATTTATTTTTAAAGGATCCCTATTAGCTAATGCCCATGACACCATCTAGTCTTCCTGGGATCCAAGGAGTTGTTCGTGCACTTCAAGGTGGTTCCATTAAAAAAATAAATAAATTAGACCAGAATGAATAGAGCCACTGAAACTGTACACAGCACAAATGTGAGCCTTTAAACTAATATCATTCACATATGAAATTAAACTGTGACACTGTGAATAAATTCACTGAGTTCAAGTTTTAATGTTTTGACGTTGCTGTGAGTTTTGAAGGCAGAATAGCAGACTGAGTTAGCGATGTGAGCCCAGCAGCAGTTAGTTCATTAACACAGAGCAATGGAGATGTATACCTGAAAGTGTGAGTGCACACGTCGTTTTATGTTAAGTATGTGAAGTAGAAATGGATCAGTTAAGATAATATTTCAGTAATCATGATGCTAACTTCTGTTAGCGCTTTAATGGGAATTCCCATTATCTGTTAGCATTGAGCTAACAGACTAGGGTCAAGTTATTTATGTGTATAAAAAAATCGATTCAGGAATCCAACCAACATAAATAACTCAACTACTAAAAGCTGAGCCAGTTATCCTGAAAACAAAAGGCCACTGCTCTGAAAATACACATCGGGGTTTGAGTTAAGTGACTGTTTGTCGCATTGCCTGCCAGTCTCTGTTGACATATTGCTCAATTTCACTGTTATAAACATCTACTCCTTCTAAAAGATTATTAGTTATTTCTTATGGCTCATACACTGACACTAACTAATTTGGCGAACATTTAATTAAATGGTTTATTACAGTAAATATATTACAGATTTCTCCTTTAATTCAAGTGTAATATGTGGTCACAGCAAAGCCTTGTGCTGTTTTCTTGGCTTGCAGCCACAGCAGTGTGAATAAGTGAAAATAAAGCTCTGGGTGAGATTTGTCCTGTTCCCAAAAACCACATTATTATATCCCTGGCATTAGTTATGGAGACAAAAAAACTCGAGAAAAGATTCTTATGCCCTGATGCTCTATTAAATCCTTAGAAATCACTGATGGGAATTCTCTCTGGGTTGTGTGTCTTCCCTATTATGTACACAATGGGGTTAACCAAAATAGCACTGTTATCTACGGTAGACATGTTGGTCTCACTGGGATTCCATACGTACATAGAGGGAAATAACAATGATCTCTGATAATGGCACGCTAAACGAGGCCTCTGTGAATAGAGGGTAATTATGAATGGTACCAGGTTGCTCGTGTGATGTGTGTCACAGCATGGCTGGATGCTGGCACAGTCCCAAAAGAACAGACCTAATGTAAACATCATGTTGTCTATCTCTCCTTCACCCACCCCCCCACCCACCCATTTTCACACGCACACTCATACACACACACACAAAAACACAAGGACGTGAGCACACACCGAGCCATGTAATGATACCATGAAGCCCTGTGTAGCCAGAGAGAGGGAGCTCCTCTCGCCTTTGATGTCTCCATCCAGGAGGGGAATTGGCTCATTAGCATTCTAACCAGAACCGTTGCCCATTTAGCAGTAGGCTTTAACTAGACCACCCAAACAAATCGTTCTTCTCAGGTTGGGCCTCCGTTCTCGCCTCCAGTCAAGCAGCGGGGCACATGCATGGTTGTTTTGTACGTCCTGACTCGGGCTAATTTGGCCACGGGCTGCTAACGCTCACTGAACTCACCAGCCTTTGTCATTGCTTACATAACATAGGCTGTAGCGCTGTGTGCCCCCAGCTCTCCTCCCTCGTAAGTTTCCTAAACAGTGGTGTGAGTCATGGCGAGCACCAACACATTCTAATATATGGGATTAATTACGCTTGCTGTGATTATGCTTGGCTGTGGTGGTGCTCATGTGGTTGTTTGCCTTCCCCCTCTGCTGCCAGAGATGTCATCAGATGTAGACTCGCAATGACATGACAAGGCAATTCTCATTGGCTCTGCTGAGAAAATGGTGTGTAGACAAAGGCCTGTGAATTACTAATCTAATTAACAGAAGGAGTATAACGTCCTGACTCTGACCTTTGGGTGAAATGTGAGAACTTATAATAAATTTATCTGACCACAGACGCACAACAACAACATTGCAATTTCAGCAGAACTGCACAGCAGGGATTAAAGCATGACCGATACTGGATTTTGTGGTCAATCTTAACACAGAATATAATAAGCAGAATATAAACATACATTTTCTGTTTACCTCAAAAGTGGTTAACACTGTAATGTAGTCGAGGCAGGATACTTTACATTTTAAGAATAAACTGTCCTGTCCAAAATAATATCAGGGCACTGAAGCAGTAAGCTTTTACTAATATTTTTAATAATTATAAATAACCATGAATAAAAAAAAAACAACCTGCCAATGTATGGTTTTCTCATGATTTAATTTTGTCTGCCTTGTTAGTCTAGAAATGGCAGTAATTGCGGCCCATTTGACATCGTTTTGTTTGGCGGAGCCACTTGAATAAGGAAAGGCGGACAAGAACAGCCGTTTGAGCGAGAGCCTTATTATTTTATCATTTTGTTCATTTAAATTGTTTGCTCTTCATGAATTCATGTTCCACAGAACTAATGTACGACAGAACTGACAGAACTGTCATATTTTGAAGTGTTTTAAGTGGTAGTGTTTCCTCTGCCATAACCACAAAATATAACATCAAAAATGAAATTATTTGAGTAAAAATCTCCTCCTGCTTCTTTTTAACTGGCTAACAACTTTGCCTGACAAAATGTAATCACAGGCTCGGTTCATCTGATTTCAGGGAAAATCCAACCCGGTGGCCGACATCAAGAATAACTGTAAAGAAATAGTCAATTTTCTTGTTAATGACCTTGTTTGTTTATGTGGGTCACGAAGAGGAATCAGAATTAAATTGAGACTGTTTCATAACCATTTAAAAACTCCTCTTAGTAGCTTTAAACTGAGAAAAAGGCATACGTTTTGTCTCTTAATTATTAATAATTAATTCATTATCAGTTGTTAATGTGTTCCAACTATTTGTTAAAGAAAATGCACAAAATTTACAACCCTTCTTCCCAGTAACTGCAGGACAGGCTCTTGCGACAGACTGCTCCAGCATGCTTAAGAAAAGAAAATGTATCCAGTTTCGGACATGTTTGGATAATCCTTTATCAAGATTCCTAAGTGCTTCACCGCGCTTATCTCTATCTCCATTCGTTATGCAAAGAGCTCTGTTTTCTTTTCCTGTCACCTCCAGGTGAACCATTATCCCCTGTCTGGGTCCTGCCCGAGGCTTGTTTATTGAGCAGATTGGAGGGGACCTGGGCATGGTGTTCTGTGCAGGGGGAGGGGTATAGGTCGAGATATAGAGCGGTGTTGTGTGACGCTTTGAGCCGGATGGCCTCGTGTCCCCGTCGCAAAGCATCCCACTCGCACCCTGGAAGCCAGAGAACTCCCCTATATGATTAATCACTCAAAGATGACGTATTATTCTCATAACTCATAAATTGCACACTATGCTTGACTGATGGTCCTCGGTTCACAGATGGTAGTAACAGCCATTAGCATAACTTATGACAGAGATAGTGTATTTCCCTGTGGAGTAGCCTAAATAATGTAAAATGATAAATTGAATGCAAGGATTCCTCAGTCAGCGCTGTACCCTCGGGATTTACTTATCTCCTCATATTTAGTGGGCAGTTAGTTACACTCTGATCTAGGTCCACCTTGTATTTGTGCTATAATGTTCCATGTTCCATGGGATAAGCCCTGCTGTTTAGAACTATTTACGAAGCAAACGCGCAGCATCAAGACATTTGTTTTCTCTTTCTTTGTCTTTGTCTGTGTGATTTAAAGCACACCCGTCTTCCATTTGTACTCTTGGTCCTTGCTTTTCATAGCACCATCCAAATAAGGGAGTGTCCTCTTGCACAGGCTTGAGCCAGTGATATTCATTTAAATAATTAAAATTTAAAAAAAGCTTATTTGAATTGGCCTAAGCAGAGAAGTCATTTTGTAAATTGCACTTACTTAGTCAAATTATAAAACAACTTTACGCTACACATCCCAAGTATAATGCACCTCTAAGTGAGTTTGTGCATTAACGTTGTACTGTACGCGACCACCCAAGTGTTGCTTTGCTTTTATTAAATGTGTAACCCAGTGTACTGACTGCATAATAAGCAAGGGAACCACAACACTCCACTTAACCCTGAATCAACAACGTATATTCTGTATTTTACAGGAACAGTATGATCTATAATATCTGTATCTAATCTCTTGCATTAAAATATTCTTAATGTTTGTTCTGACAATATATTAGGGATATAATAATACTAAAAACTTTGTACTTACAATCTTTGTGCATTTTCCTTAACCAATAGTTGAAAATGCTAACAACTGATTAATCGATAAATCATTAATAAGATACAAAAAGCATGTTTTTTCTTATTTTTTATTTTTTCTTATTTTTTTTCTCTTTTTAAGTTTCCTTATTCAACAAAATGCCTCTGTCAGACAAAACAATGTCAAATGAGGTATAATTACTGCCATTATTAGATTATTGACTACTTATTGATTAATACATTAGATCGGTAAATTCTTAATGGTGATTAATTGGCTCATTTGTAATCATTAACATCCCTAACCACCATAACAAGTCCATGATACAGTTTCTCTCAATTTTTAAAAACAAAGAAAAATGATGACTTCAAAAAATGTCCTTTATTAAATGATAAATCTGATGTTTACAGCTTTTTTTTGTGTATAAAATTACTTTTCCATTTTAACTTGAAGTGCTTCTGCTTTCCGTCTTTAATAAATTCAAATAAAAGTAGCAAAACATGCAAAAAATTGCTATGAATTGTCTTTGGCAATGAATGTACAATTGAGTAACAGTCCTTATATAAAATGAAATAAAAATAACCCTGTAATATCACAATCTGGTATCATACTGAGACATAATTTATTGCAATATTCGATATATTGTAACATCCCTTCCATATATACAATTACGTCAAGCACAGTGACATCTCAGTGGGAACATTAGTCATTATATTAAAAAATAAACACATGAGAACAACCCCCGTGCCGTCAGATCATTTCACCCACTTATTACAGAAGTGACGTAATCTCGAGGGCATTCCACTGAAATTAGCAGGACAAGGTCATCGTGTGGACTGCAGTTTGCGGTACCCAAATAGTGATGGAAATTACATTTCAGCGTGAAAGCCCTCTCTAATGCCATCTCTGGCTCTCCTCCTGCCACCACAGAGAACAGTCACCATGAACACCCCACCTCCTCCTCCTCCTGCTCCCCCTCCAATCAGCAATGATGGATGGACTAATTGATGCAGAATGATTGGGCCATTCATTTTAGCCTACAACAGTGGGTTCCATATTTAGGATTAGCTTTGCATTATAATGGGAAGGGAAGAAGAAATGGTCAGGGAGTCACTGAACACTAGGGAAAGGGGGACAGTGCTAAGAAGAGTTATAAAAAAAAATGTAGAGACAAAAGGAGGCGTAGAGAAAAACAGAGCTATTCGACGAGAGCGGTGGTAACAGGACTGGTCAGTTGTGTAATGCTAAGCTTATGAGACATAAGAAAGTGCTCCAAGGGATTTATGAAGAGGTGTGTATCTGCGAATAAGAGCAAGCAAGAGGGGCATATAGCTGCCACGTGTCCTGGTATCCCCCTCTTAGCCTATGAATCATTCATCTCTGTCCCCATGTATAAATCAAGCTGCCGGCCGTCGCCCGCGGCAGTCATGTCATTAGCTAGTTGACGGCATCACTTGATCTCTGGCACTGCAGTGCGGGTGAGGGAAAGGACCTAACTTTAAACAGCACACATATCAGCATATCAAACTGTTATAAAGCTTTCTGAATCTGGCCGTGGAGTAGCCAGCTCCGTGGAGCTAACCAGGACCACACAGAGACGCACTTGCTCAAAGAGAAGTTTCTCTTCTGACACTCGTAGTTGCACTTTACTAAATTGAGCTTCCTGGGAACTACTCTAGAGCATCTATATTTGCATTGTAAAACTTTCAGAAACTGTCTGTATAATGTACAACCAGAATTCTAGAAAAGTTGTGACATGCGAAACCTGAATAAAACATGAAAATGACTGGAAATGGAAATGACTTTCCAAAACTTTTTGACCCGTATTCAATTGAATACAGAACAAAGAGAAGATATTTAATATTCAAACAGGTTAACTTATTCTGAACTTGATACCTGCTGCATGTTCCAAAAAAACTGGGACAGGGTCATCTTTACCACTGTGATACATGGAACTGAGGACACTGATTGTGTAAGTTTTCTAAGTAAAATTCCTTCTCATTCTTGCTTGATATACAAGTGCTCAACAGTCCAGGGTCTCTGTTAAGGTATTTTGAGCTTCGTAATGCACCCCACATTTTCAATGGGTGACAGGTCTGGACTGCAGGAAGGCCAGTCTAGTACCTGAACTCTTTTTTTGCGAAGCCACGCTGTTGAAACACGTGCGGAACGTGTTCTGGTGATGTCCCCTTTATGTAAAAGCATGTGACCTTTATGTACCTGTACCCGAATGTTCCAAACATGGGTTTTTTGAGCATTTCACAAGCGTGTACCAGCTTTTTTGAAACACGTTGTAGGCATCAAATCAGAATGAGTGTATATTTATTAAAAAAACAAAAAAACAATAAAGCCTATCTGTCTGAACATGACAATATCTTGTCTTTGTACTGTATTCAGTTGAATTCAAATCAAAAAGTGTTTGCTTTTCTGGAATTGGGGTCATACAGTCACCTTAGCAACTTAGTGTTTTTAGTTTGTTGTTGATTGTACTTGACAATCCTTCATGTGTAAAACAGGACAGAACAGATTTTAAAAAAAAACTATCAGTTGAATGAATTTGTGATGATGCATATATGCTTTTGATTTTTGAACACATAAGTTGACTATAAGGCTTTTGTTGACAGGATAAATGTGCTTTTTTTTTCTTTTTATTAAGCCTTAAAGAGTATTAAAACATGAAGTTTTCTGGCTGTCTTGGCTTACGTGGATTTAAAAATATGAGGGGAAATGGGGTTTATCTCTGGGATGAGAATTGCACCAGAGATTGTCAGTACCTCACCCTACCTATTCAGTGTAATTTTCACACTCACACACTGCCTTTCGCCACTGAGGGGTCATTTGAGGTGTAGGACTTCACTCCTTTAGAATCTCTCCCATCGTATATTGAACCAGGGGACTGAGAAAGTCTGGAGCCTTATCAGTTTGAAATGCTAGCTCTGCCAGCTGCAGCTCAAAACCTCGGGGTAGTGGCCAAGCCTGGAGGCAGCTGAGGCTAGGGAGCCTCTGAGTGCTGTTACACTTTGGCTTACAGTCTAGTTAAAGTACTAAGTGTATAAAATTATCCTAAAACTGATGTATAAGCAATTCTCACTGTTTTGAATGTTCTCATATGTACATTTTTGCAGATATATTTCTGCTTTTCATAGTTTGCCTGCAAGGAAACAACACAAGCATACAGCAGGCCATCTTGTCCTCTCAGAATCATTTAGTTGAAAATAAATATACGTGATATGGTAGTCGGGTCCTCTTCTTCCCTCAGGGTTGCTGCTGTAAACATATCGCAGCTGCTTGTTTTCCTTTGTGTTCGACCTCTGCAGCCTCTCTCTCTCAGAGGAGATGAAGGTGGCCTTTGACTTCAGTCAGGGGACATGAAGAATGATATTCTGCAATCCCACAGCATATTGTGCCCCTTATTTATATTTCAAGCACTTAGTAATTCACATGCTTTTGTACAACAAAGGACTTGCACCCCAGTTTAAGGATGGTCCTCCTTATTCTGTCTCCCCTCATTGTGTATAAAGTGAGAAAACCACCACAGGGCCTGGAGAAGCGGGCAAGAAAGTGTCAATTTAGTTCTCTTTCACATTGCATCACACACGACCTCCCCCCGCACCCCCAAACTCCCCTCTGTGCACCAGCATTTCTGGGTCAGTTGTTGAGCTTTTAGACAACTCAAAGCATTACCAACCCCAATGTCAGAGCACATTTGTGTCCTGCACGGCTTTATTGTGGCTGTTTTCGGGGTAGATCCCGCGCTCGGTCTGTCCATTTTCTTTTGCATGCATGTGTCCGTGTGTATTACGTGTATGCGTCCGTGTGACTGCGTGCTTGCATGCCAGTGTGTCTGTCTGAATTTGCAAGTGTGTGCGGGTGTGCTTTTGTGTGTGTGTGAGTGTGATTCTTATTCTGGGGTAACTGGATGCTGAGCTGTCTTGTCAGTTGACTCAGTGGTCAGTTTTGGTCCCGCTGCCCCCAGCAATGCAGGATGGAGTGATGAGATCTGACAGACGGGGACAGTTCTTAGCAGGGCACTACCCCATCCCATAGTCTCACCAATCACGGCAAGGCTACTACAAGGACATCGCAGGAGGCTCGGAGAGCATAGCCACATGCTCACAAATGATTCAGATGTGACGGTTGACATGCCAATACACCAATCATATGAAACCCTATTATTTTCAAAATGTTTACTCGGATTGCACGCTGGAGAAATCCTGCAAAGTATATTATTAGGAAGACAGGACACTTCCAATAACATAGGTAGGATGACAGGTAAACAGAAATTGAGAAATACACATTCAGCCATTTAAGAAAATCAGGTTTTCTGATGTACTACCTGAACCGAGAACAGAGGCGGAGATGTTTAGAATCAAAACCACTGGTTGTGTTTACTTTGCTTTGAAGTTTAATAGAATTTAATTCCTTAACACAGGAGTTCCCTGCATGCCATCTGCTCTATATATCTAACAGTGGTGAAGGTAATTGAGGACCCAGTGCAGATCAATGGAAGAAATTAGCAGGACATTGCCATTAAGGAAAGCCATTAAATCAATAAGCAGCTACCAGGCCAGGCAGAACAACCTTGTCCTAGCAGCCATTTAGTTTGGACAAACTAATAGTTTTACTGTTTTTAATTGTGAATACTGTATGTAGTATTCACACATATAACAGGTATTTCAAGTATTTTGCTGCCCTTGGTTCAGTAGTATAGCACAGAATTTTCTCATCCATGCAGTCTGAACTATACCCTGAGAATCAAGTCAGGATCAAGAGAATCAACGCGTCCTTTCACACACGCAGAACACACTGGAAGATTGTCTGTGTCAGACGTGCTCACACATGTTGGAAATAATCTATGATTTGGGGTGGAACCTGCAGAGCGTACAGGAGGAGGAGGAGGAGGAGGAGGAGGACTCATTCGTGATGATGACTGTTTTTGCTTTAAAATCAATTCAAACTGAGGCTCAAAATGAACTAACTGTGATGGAAGCAGAGAAGAAGAGTTAGACGCCGAGATCAGCTGACTCCAGTCTACCTGGTCAGCAAGAGAGATAATTTGTGGTTCGTTGCTTTCAGGACACATGCTTTTACTTTCAGATGACAAAGAAAGGCATTAAAACATGAGCTAAAAAATATCAGACTCATGTAGGCTGATACTGATATACAGGCGAGCAGCTGCACACCGCGTGATGTCAGCAGCATGCCACTGGCTCGTTCAGGACACTGACCTGCTCTATTCGCACATGTGGCTCACCCAGACTTGGGATTAGGGAGTTTGGCAGGGTTAAGTCCAGGCCAACTAATGCAGACATTTGTGTTCACATTTACAGCTCCTCCGAGCGGTAATTGCAGAGTTGCAGTGCATGTGTGAAAGGGATTTTGGTGTCCAGCTGCAGTTTTGAAAATATCACAGACCACACACAATTGGTGGGAGGGAAGCCGCACAGACTGTTAACACCAAATACTTTTATGTAATCACAACAGTTACTAAATTACTCTCTATCTTGAGATGGAAATGTACCATGTACCATTCTGGCATGCTAACCATAACTGCCTCACAGATCTTTACGTACTGGTTGCTTTACAGCAGAGGTACACGTGCACACTGCGGGGCTCTTGGGACTTTGTGCATGCCATAATTCCACTAACCACTACACTTCACAAAGGCATAAATGAACAAGCGTACAGAGAGCTGATTGCTCTCAAGTACCTAATGTTTACAGTACTGTTTGGGCGGTATATAGATCTGAGGTTTGAGTATGTGACAGTTCACAGATAATAATGGGTCTTTGAACTAGCTGTGGGCATAGCTGAGGGAGAATATTCATGTGAGCATATCTAAAGAGCTGGTTGTTGGTGATTAGTGGCACTTCTTTGACACTTTCTGCGCTGAGACTGACCTGCTACAGTGGCCTTTTGCCAACTAGTAACAAACTGTCAAGCTTTCTGCATCTCTCATGGGGCAGTCTAGTTAGCTGTGTCTGACAGGCCGCTTGCCTACAAGTGAGGTTTGAGCCCAGGGAGGGCAGTGCAAGCTCCAGAGGAAAGCTGTCATCTTTTTGTCAGACCACAGGGAAGAGGAGGAGTTTGTCTCTCCCTCTCTTCCTGTGTCTCTTTCTCCCACTCTCTATCTATCTTTCTCTCTGTGTCAGTCTGTTCCCCTGGTGCAGATCTTCACTTTCCCAGTGCCTGTTATGCTTCTCTCAGCCTGGCTGTGCAGAATAAACAGGCGGGTGTCAGAGGATGAAACTCTCAGGCGTCCCTTAGGAGCTGGGCCCGTCGTTGCGTTAACCCCCTCACTGTTGCCTCCTGAGGGCCACAGCAGCCATCCCAGTATGCTAGCTGAGAGTGACATCGAGACAGCTAGCTGGACTGAGGTGGAAGACGCTCCATGTGTCCTTCCTTAGGGAGAGATGAGCGTTTATACCGCAGGGATGATGCCCACCACTCCACCTAATCCTCTTTTCCCAGACACTTCATTATCACCCGCACACTGCCGCCACGGTATGTGTGTGCCGACAGACCTCTGAGAATAGCCACAGAATCTCATGTAAAGATAGAGAGAGAGAGAGGAACGAGGTAGAAGAAGAAGGAGGAAAGAGGTGAGGAAAAATGAGGGAGGAGGAAGGTGGTATGAAGAATGACAGAGGGATTCGCAGAGTAAAAACTGTGGTGGAGGTGGAGAACAGATGTCAGACGTAGTGGGTGGTAGTGAGAGGAAAACAGTTTGCGTAATGTCTTCTCATTTTCCTCTGCATATTCATGTATTTTCACTACAGAAGCAAGTAGCAGGCACAACTGAAACAGAGTCGAGGGAAATCATGTCCTCTCTTCATCAAACACCACACTTTATCAAATATAATACACAAACTGTTTTCTTGATTGACTGGCTGAACAGTTAAATAATGAGCATGTTTTGTAAGTTGAAAAATAACGTCGGTTTTTGTCAAAATATACTAACATGCCATGCAGCAGGGATGTCACAGTTTCAATTTTAAATTGAAATTCAGTCAAAATGAGCTTTCTATTTCAATATGGAAATTGAATTGAAAGTAAAAGCTGGATCAGCACTTCTCCCACTACTTTTTTGCAGGCTGATCCGGTGGCAGGCATTAAGAATAACAATATTGAAACAGCCAGTCTTCTCTCTGATGGTCTTGTTTGTGATTGTAGGTCTAATGGCATCAGTAATAGATTAAGATTGTTTCATAATAAGGCTGTAGTCAAGCAAAGAAAATCTTCTACTCGACCGACTCTTCAACCAATCGATCGGTTGATGGGGGGAAAAAAAGAGCACATTATATAAAGATTAATTAAATCAGCCACTGTGCACTGAGTGCACTCTACCTGGTAAACTAAAATGCTGCTAATCAAAGTTTTCACAGCGTTGCCAGGCAAATGACTTCCTGCAGTTTGAACATTTCATTTTCACATGTAGCTATATTGTTACCTTCAGGGCAAATAAATTAACGTTACATACAGAAGCAATGAGGATCACAAAGCAGAACCAGCCGGCTTCCATACAACACCACAGCAGCTCACTGCAGTATAGACCTGCACAAAAAAGCAACATGAAAACATGAAAAAAATGAAATTAATAAACAGTTACAGCATCCTCACTGTTTAGTTGACTTTAAAGGGACAGTTCACCCCAAAATAAAAAATACCTATTTTTTCCTCTGGCCTGTAATGCTGTTTATCCATCCATACTGTGACTTCCCTAGCTTTGGAGATATCGGCTGTAGAGATTTCTGCTTTCCCTCAAATATAAGGGGACTAAATGGCACAAGTCCGGTGTTGCTCCAAGCACAAAAAAATATACCTTAGAAAAATTCTAAACCAGTGTCTCTTTCCCAGAATCTTAACCTGGTTGCTCAAAATAATCCACAGACCTTGTTGCCAGCAGTTTCATCTAAGGACCGCTTTCTTTTGGCAGTAGGATCTACTAGAACTATTTTAGAATCTACTTGAACAAGTATCTGTCTAAAAGAAAGAAAGTAGTTCCTGCATGAAACTTCTCACAAGGTCTGTAGATTATTATGAGTAACTGGGTGCTTGGAGCAACACGGGACTTGTGCCATTTAGTCCCATTACATAAGGGGAAAAGCAGACATCTCTGCGGCTGATATCTCTGAAATTCTGCAAGTCACACCAAAAAAATGTAGATGGGTAAACAGAACTACAGGCCAGGCGAAAATGTGTATTTTTGTTTTTGCGGTGACCTTGCCTAGCAACATTGCCCCAGCCTGGTATTTATCCATCATTGAGCTTAAAATTTTGTCTTGCAGACGTTCATTCATAAAGGTGGAGGTCAGGTGGAGTAAAATCCACAGACACATTGTCGACAAAAATCTTTTTATACACTCGGCTTCTCTGTCTTGTGAGGCTGGGGGCCAATGTAGTGATTTGTGCTGCTTCCTCTGCATGGTGTCAGTTAGTTTGGAGCAAGTAAATGTTCAGTAAATAGCCTGTCACTCAGAGATAAAATACAGCAGGTCTACATAAGTCCCGCCCCCTGACAGTGATAGCTTAATAATCGCTTGTCCTACCAATGAGAATTTGGGTCGGGCAAGAGGAACCAATTGACCAACTGACTAGGAAGCGTCAGCTCTAAAAAAAAAAATGTCAATTTTAGTTTAAACGTTCCTACTAAACATGCCATCTGTGTTTAGAATCATGTGCATTCAGGTTTTCAGTTTACACAAACAAATTAGCATTTGTGTATGCGTTCCTGTCTGTGTTGCATGTGGCATGTGCAGAGGTGTCTGCTGGGAAGAAGATTTATTTCTGAGTGGGAGAGTGCACCAAAGCTATTTGAGCCCACGGAAACATGTTGGCTCTCCACTGTGAGACTCGCATTAGCACATGCCATAATTGATGGAGGAGCATACTTAGCAGTAATAATGGGCATTATAGGGGGTGGTATCAAGACATTATTTTCAGAAAGCTCTAATTAAGCTTTCTGCTGCGACTTTGGCATAGCACTGACTGTCCAGTATCATCGGGAATGATTTCTAAGCTTCCTATAAACACGCCGCTTGCCAATCAGTTTGTTCTGGGCCTCCCATGCGCAGGAAAAATAAACAAGTTCATCAAACAGTGAGAGACAGAGCTCCTCTCCACTGACTCCAGTCCTGGCCCTGATGAAACAGCAATCAGCTCAGTACCATAGGGAGCCATTGTGTTTACAGTCGGTGGGTGGATAGACTGCTGCTAGCTAGGGGAGATTAGACCTTTGAGACCAGCTGGGACATTCCCAACATCAGCCAGCTCTACTTGTGAAATTGCAAACGAGACCCTTTTCCCGTCCCCTCAACCTCCACGGTGGTTGGAGTGATCAACACCACACTGACACTTTCTCGTCGCTCTTCAATCATCAGACCGTTGGGGGAGCCTGTATACATGTGGGGGCGTGTAACTGTGTTGGTGGTGGAGGCACGACAAGGTACACACAGCTGTAGTGCTGATCTCTGATTGTATCTAAAGTGTGTGTTTGACCCTCCCGAAAGGTCAAGATGTGAGTGGGTAAGAGGTAAAGGGGCAGATGAAACAGCTGACCTTGATGTAGGTCTGGATAGTGTATTGATATTATATCAATATTGTCATATCGTCTTAGATTTTCGTTATATTGTGTCATGGCCTAAGTGTTGTCTTTTCCTGGTTTTAAAGGCTGCATTACTGTAAAGTGATGTCATTTTCTGAACTTAACAGACTGTTCTGCTTGTTCTTTTATTTGTTTTTACCCACTTAGTCATTTTATCCATATTGGTGGTGAATATTCAAAATTCGTTGGCACAATATTGGGATATTTGGTCAGAAATATTGAATTTTGTCCATATGACTCAGCCCAAATGCATCATATTTTATAAAATCATGCTATGTTTGAACTATTTGATCATTTCTGGTATGTTTGAGATATCGTTTATAATTCATTTTGCCCAGCTTAACACCATTTCTCCAACAGCTTTGCCTTCACCTCCCGAGTTCACCTTCTCCCTTATCAATTGTTTGAAATTTAGCTTCTTCTTCTTCTTTTTCTTCAAAATTAGTTTCCTTGCCGACAATGCCCCAAAGATTAGTAACACACGCTTTTCCACAGTAGCTGTTTTCCGACACAGTGCTCTGTACGCTACATAAAAAAGGTAAGCCTGAAGGAAATACTGCAGGATGGAGTGTGAATGTGAGCCTCAGCTGACAGCCCCTGGAACGTGTTTCTCCCCCTTGGTGGGCAGCGGAGAAAACCTCACCAAGCGTGACAATAACAGAATGCCAAAACATGGATTGGGCCAAATGAGCTGTGAACGCAAACAAAGTAGCGAATTTGTTCTGTGGCGTTTGGGGTGGACATGTGTCCCCTCAGCATGTTAAATACTGCACACAGCCTCACTGACAGGCAGGCAGGCGGTGCAAAAGGAAGAATAATTAAGGAGAGATAAAAGACGAGACGGAAAGACAGAAGGTAAAGAGAGCAAAACAAAACAGTAATGACGATGTCAGCCCAAGGATGTGTATGTTAATTGTTCTAGCACTGCAGTGCTTGAAAGCGTTTGTGTGGGTACGCTATTTGTCTTGAGCCCACCTGAGATTTGTCATGCCTTATGGTAAATTTTTGAAGCGTGAGCTACGCCAGTGGAATGGTTGTTCTGTTTTGTCTTCCCCTTGAGAATCTGTCTTTTTTTGGTCTCCTTATAACTTCTTATTAAAGGAGCAATGTGTAGCAATTGCATGTGAAAAAAGGGGTACGTTGTATTGTTGAGGAGAACGTGTGTGCCTGTTTGTATTTCAAAATGGGGGAGCAAAGATACATGGGGGTCCTCCCCAGAAAAAAAAAGTGTGTTTGTTCACATCTAATCTCTTGCATCAAGACCTGCACTGTCCAAATAATAAAAACCAACAGGGCTAATGCAAAATGTTAGCTAGTAGCCACACTTAAAAGAGCCGACTCTTTGATTTTGCACAATTTAAAGTTAAAGGCATCAATCTTAGCACTTAAACAGTGAAATTAAGGGGCTAGCTAAGAGGAACTTAGTGATCTTATAAACAATTTAATTGGTTGTTTATGAATGGTGATGATATGGCAAAAAAGTCACACTCACAAGCATAATAAACGACACCAGGCCCGGGTGCAAAACCATGCAATGTTAAGCATTATTTGGGGTTAGGAAAGCCATCTCCACTTGCTCCACTGATTAGGTTCCTATGGAGGCGAGTTGTTTCCCCCCCCTGCCCCCTCCTCCCCAGACTCAGAGAAGTTCACACAGGCTGCAGGAACACCGCATGAGCACCGCAGGAGCACCACAGGGAGCACAGGATGCTCGAAACATCGTAAATTCACAATAACAAGTGACGACGAGCCCTTGACTGCAAGTAGATCAGCTGTTTTTAACTGTCAATTATCCGTCAGTGTAAAGTTAAGCTTGCTCTCCTGAAAACAAAAGCGCACTGCTCTGAAAATACACACTGTGGACTTCAAGTTAAGTGGCTGCCTGTCTCACTGCCTGCCAGACTCCATGAACATATTGCTTCATTTAACCGTTACAAGCATCTTCTCCTTCTACAAGATTAGTAATGATTTCTTACGACTCATAAACATACAATGTACTCTTTCAGCGAGCATTCGGCATTAATTTGAACTCTAATGAACATGAAACATGCAAACAAGAACAGTTATTCCTGCCCAGAATAGAAATTTCAAAGGGGGGACACGACTGCCGCAGTGTTGATGTCTGAGACTTAACATGATTCCTTGATCTCTGATGACATATCGTGGCCATTTTATGATTTATTACTCTAAATATATTACCGATTTCTCATTTAATTCATGAGTATTTAATTGAAGTTTGTGTCTGACTTATCTTTGGGTGTCTCTGTTTCTATGTGCTCTGTGTGTTATTCCTGGACCAGGCTGAACTGTCTGTGCAATCCTGAGTCTGGCGCAGCTGTTAAATGTTTTATTTACTGAGCCTTGATGAGATAAGAGCCGAGTGTTTTGGAATGTCTGTCTGAGGACATCAGCATGCCTCTCTGTGTGTGTATGCTTCTTTTAAGTGCTGATTGGTCATTTGGCATCCATCCCCCAACACCTAAATGGACTCTTAGAGCAACTCAGGAAGGCCATAAACATAAGCAGCCGATGGCAGGGCTAGTCTGAAAGAAAAAAAAAAATCCTAATAATACACAACTCTTTTGAATCGTTCCACTGGGCTGTTCTACAAATGAATTTTCAAACTTTTAAGTGTGTTGCTGTTTAGCTAGGAGCTTCACAGTTTGCAAGGTTGGACTGTTGTGTGTATTACGTTGTTTTTACTCCCTCTCTTCCTCCATGTGAGACTGAGGCAGACCAGTTAAGGAATCAAAAGGGCCAAACTGCATGGAAAATGGATCTGTGCTGGGTGGCTTGTTAATTCCCCGGCGTGCCTCCTGAGGTGAATCGCTCTCGATGCGGACGCTGCCTTTGATCATTCACAAAGCATGTCGCAGCAAGGTCTGCACCGGCACCCAACAGATGGTCATTAAATCATGCGTTTTATTTTACTGGAGCTTTTTACATTCCTGCAAGATCTGTGTGCTTTTATTGCTGCCATTTAGGATGGCTTCCATGCTGATTAGAAACATGCCGAGGCTTTTTGTGAGTATGCCAATAGCCCTGATGGAAAAACAATGTGCATACTAACATTGCATCAATTCTAACTCAACACCGTTTCCCCTTTGCGTGATTTATTTTACTCTCAGAGCGCACAGAGGCGTAGGTGTTAGACAGGATTAGCCTGTGAATTTTTATTGATTACCGGAGGTGCGCCAGTATGAGTTCTTAACATTTTTTTCCTTCGGTATGTGTGGTAGTGTGTTTAAGATGTACACTAGTGTGAAGTGCTGCTCTGAGGAGGGTCATAGTTTCAATGCAATCGAACCCCACTGAACCTAGTTCATCATCTGGGCAATAATGGCAGATTTCTCACCTCCAGTCAACTGTGCTCCACAAGCTTGTTAATCTTAATGTCAGTCAGCGTCATGGACACAGAAATGCCTAATTACCTTTGCATGATTGGCTACTGAGTAGAATAGGAAATCCACCCTAATGATGTATGTCATCTGGTAGGCATTTAAATCGCTGGCTACCTCAGTAAGGCAAGAAACAAATGATCAAATCTCCTCAAGCCGACCAGCGTAGTGTAAAGCTAGAAAGTACAACTAGGTCAATTATAGGAGATAATAAAAGAATTTTGATACAGAAGTTGTAACACTTTTTGTACTATCTGCAAACTGAGCCGGCGGTTTTTGGGTTTAGTGGGATTTAGCGTCTTATAGGATCAAACTCGGTATTTTCTAACGTGTTTCTTCAAAATAGCTGTTTATCTCGGCATATAAAGAAAATTTGTGTTCTTGTGCTTCTCAGTGTCATGGCAAAGCAGGATTTTTTTGGTTTCTCTTTTTCAGACACCTATTCACTTTTTTAAAAGAAGCTATTTAAAATATTTTGCATCGGCTGCGTGTAAGCACGATTTATCACCATCTGTTCATATTCATGTTCATCTAAGGGAAGATACATGTGTACCTCCCTCCTTTAACCCGCTCCAGTTTGAATATGCATTCATTTGCATCAAAAGTAAATCTTTATTGCAGTTCAATCTCCAGCAAATGAAATGTTCTGAAGCAAACACCCACACAAACTCCTACATCAGATCATATTGTTGTTATTTTATAGCGAGAATTGAGCAGCACCATGCACCCTTTGCGACTCCTTTTTATATTAACGGGCTAGATGATGGACAAAGGCTGTGTATTATATTGGCTTGGAGGCCAAAGTTCCTGACATGGCAATTTGCTGTCTTTTCTTTTGGGTGAGTGGTGACAATAGGCCGCTGTAGACTCAATCGGGTCCCCGTGTACCGCAGTGTGAAAGTAGCTTGGCTTTTTGCCCCCAGGGTCAGCGCAGGGATCTCAAACACCACGACTGATGAGCACTAATCTGGCCTCCTCGGCAAACACAAGCCTTTCTCTGTAACCTTCAAGCCGTGAAACACAATTTACAGAGGTGGCGGGGGGTCGAAAGGACCATGATGTCAACAAGCAAACGGGGGAGGGGTTTCACAGTGTACACAAGACACAGTCAGGGCATTTACATGCACCGTGGCAATCTAATGACTCCCTGCTTTCAGTGGTAATCTGATTTTAAAAATGTCAATGTAAATGATATACTCTTTGCCCCCCCTTATTTTTCATGTTTGGGTCTGAGGGATATAATATAGGGCTGGGCAATATATTGATATTATATCAGTTTTGTGATGTGACCCCAGATATTGTCTTTGATTATTAGATATTTTTATATCGTGCTGTGGCATAAGTGTTGTCTTTTTCTGGTTTTAAAGTCTGCATTGCAGTAAAGTCATTTAAATTTTTCAACTTACAAGCTGTTCTATTATTTGCCTTTACGCCTTTAGTCATTATATCCACATTTTTGATGGTTATTTATCAGAAATGTCATTGTATTAATATTTCAATCTTTTTGCATTATCCATAAATGTCAATCCTTGACTAATTGATAGTTGTTTGGTCTATGAAATGTTAGAAAATGGTGAAAAAATGTTGATTATTGTTTCCCAAAGACCAAGATGATGTCCTCACATGTCTTGTTTTGTCCACAGCCCAAAGATATCCAGTGTACTGT
>JAJHUR010073114.1:0-16030 GCA_027495735.1 Lutjanus campechanus
AGCCCAAAATGACGTTCACCAAAGTCCTGTTTTGCCCACAACACAAACATATTCAGTTTAGTGTCATAGTTGAATAAAGAAACAAGAAAATATTAACATTTAAGAAGCTGGAATCAGAGAATTTTGACTTTTTTTTCTTAAAGAATGACTCAAAATTATTAATCAATCATCAAAATAGTTTCTGATTAATTTAATAGTAAGTTTAATTAGATTCTGATGCTCATACTTCTTTACTTGTACTTCAGTAATATGTTGAATGCAGGACTTTTTACTCATACTGCAGTGTTTTTTTCCATTGCAACTTTTACTGGTAAAGAGTCACATCTGAAGCTTCTTCTAGATTGCATGTGATTACGTGTCTGATTCACTTTGTTTGTGTATGTGACAGCTGAAGTCATGCCACTGCACCAGTCTGAGTGACTCAGACACTCGGGGATTTCTTTGAACACCCATCTGGTCAGGGCCATTCATCACTGGGTGTGACAGTAAAGTTTAACGCATTATAAATGCAAATTTTTTCATTTCGGAGACAAACAAAGGGGGGAGGAGTGGTGTATGTCTGCATGCACTCAGTGGTGGAATGTAACTAAGTACATTTACTCAAGTATTGCACTTAAGTACAAAGTTGAGGTACTTTTACTTTTAATTATTTGCAACTTTATACTTCTGCTCCAGTATATTGTACTTTTTACTCCACTACATTTGTCAGGCAGTTTTAATTACTACTTACTTTTCATATTAGATTTTTCATATACTTCCTGTTCTGTGAAAACCATGTATCTTCAAATTTAGTCATTTTGAAGTGTCTAATAAACTGAAAGATTAAATGTTCCTTTATGGGTTGAGAGAATTCTCCCAACTTCTTAAACTTTATTGAATATGATGAATTGCAGTAGATTAAACTACCAAACAGTATATAAAATAGGGTGTGGCAGATACTGTATTTTTGGGGCTAATGCCAATATTAGGAAGTAAAAAAAAATTCAGATATTGGTATATCGACTGATATTCTTTATACAGAATATAGAACATATACATAAACACATTTTTTGTATTGATCCCCCATAAGTGGTTAACACTTGTGTCAAAGATATGTAATGAAGAGGAATATTTTTAAGTTTAACAATAAACTTTATTGTCCAAAATGATATCAGGGCACTGAAACCTTTACCTGTATTTTTAGGAATAAAAAATAAGTATAACTACATACAAAATACACAAATGGAGTAAAATATATGTATGTATTACACCTGGATTAAGAAAATGGATCAAATAATCAAATAATATTTGAATACTTCTTCCACCACTGATTGCACACCTTGACTATATAACGTTGTATACATAACATGGCACAAAGCTGACAAATTGTTATCTAGTCTATATAATAATAACGTCCGGTGACAGCAACAGAAACAGTTATCATGATTTTAACTGCGTCATGGTGTAAACTGGTGGATCTGGTCTGTCTACATGCCCCGTCCCTCTGCACCTCCATTGAGATCCTTACATCGCTTTCATCAAAACAGCCGCATGTGCTGATTGTGCCGCTGCGCACGTACTCGCCGTTTCGCTCCTCCATACATCCCACCGTGCGGCCTCTAAAACAAAACACAGCTCACCGACTGCATACCATTTCGCTGCAATACCACTTTTGTTCACGAGACATTTTCCTGATATGTGTACATAATTACATCAAAGACCATACTAAACTATTTAAACGACGTGTCTCGTGAATGCATCTCTTATTTTGTCTTGTGCACCACGTCGAGCTGTTATTTAATGCTTCTTACCCCGAGAAGGGGTAAAGTTATTGTAGTGAGACGAAATGGAACCTTGCCGCTATGCCCATTTCTAGAAAACACATGATCCATCTTGTCTGTTGATGCAGCCCTGAGGAGGGAGGAGACAAGGAGGAGTCAGCAGGGAGGTTATAAAACCACCTACGCTGTTGCTTTTCAGCCACCTTCCACGCACTTCCTATCAGGCGAATCCCCCCCTTGACCGTCCTCTGCGGCTTTCGAAGCAGTGGGTCAAACAACGACGCTAACACTGGAGCTTTAACATTAACAACGGGGTGAGTACGAGAAGTAGCTTTTGATAGCGGTTAACTTGCACTGTCTTTTCGGGTTTTTTTTTTTTTTTGCTATTTCGAAAGTAATGTTAAGTTACCCTTTCGTGTCGCAACGCTAACGGAACGTAACGTTCAATAACAATGTTAACGGTTACTAACGGCTGTTCTCTGGCACTTCATTTTAAATCTGTCAAAATGGTTACCAAGACTGGTGCTCGCGACTTGACCGTTATGACTCAGGAGCGTGTTAATGTTAGCTAAACGGACGTTAGCCACCCTGCGGCTGCTGCAGCGGCCGCTAACTGCTGAAAACAGCGTGGCCTAAGGACATATTTGCTTATCTTACCCAAACTGTAGTAATGTATTAGGTGTATCCACGTTGTGTCCTCTTATCTTGCCCTATTTGAATGGCTGAAGCTAACCTAACAGTTGAGCAAAGCGTGGGTGGCGTTGTAGTTAGCTGTTGCTGTTGCACGCTGATTGTTTTTATTGCACCATGGACATGTGACGCATGCTGGTTAAAGATAATCTGCTATAGTCTGGTTTATATGGTTCAGCTTTTGTTAAAGGGACCGTTCAGGACAAAACAAGAAATACACATTTTCCTCTGGCCTTTAGTGTAATTAATTTATCAATCTGGATTGTTTTAGTGGGAGTTGCCGAGTTTTGAAAATGTCGGCCATAGAGATGTCTGCCTTCTTTCCACTGTAATAGAACTGGATGGTTCTCACCTTGCGGTGCTAAAGCATTTAAAAATTGTTAAATAAAATAGAATATAGCTTCATAGAAATGTAAAACTCAAAAGCAATGTCTCTTTTTAGAAATGATGACCCGGTAATTCAGATAATCTACAGACCTTGTGAGCACTTTCATGTAAGAACTGCTTTGTTTCTATGTGATGTTTAGTGAGGTCTGTGCCAAACAAACATGTTTTCTCTCACTTGGAGAACAAGATTTTTAGACCAGGTCATATATGCAGCACTACAGCACTTCATTATAATGCTGTTTCCTCATACATTTTTCCTGTTTCATAAAAAAATCGATTTGGATATTGCACTTTAGATTTTAGTGCGATTCATGTTGCAGCCCTAGAAAGAAGCTAGTTGAGTAAACACATTGCTGTTGAGTTTTTCAAATGTGTTTTTGGCACTTTCAGCACCACAAACTGAGTGCCATCTAGTGTAATTATATTTCAGAGAAGGGAGACTTCTATATTTCCCAAACTCTACCACTCACACCAAACAGTCTGCATGGATAAATGACACTACTGGTTAGAAGAAAAATAATTTTTTTTTGATTTTGGGTGAATTGTCCTTTTGCACCTGGTGAGACTCTGGTGACAGCAGGCTGGTATGTCAGTGATTTGTTCTGGTAATGTGAGTTGTATTTAACGCTGTGGTGCGTTTTGTATTGTCCACAGGGCTCCCGTTTAAAGCGCCGCAGCAAACTCACCAGCCAGCGCAGTGTGATCACTTGCAACTCTCTCTGAAACAACTTTCTGTTTCGGAGAAGTGCAAATTGATATCCAAAAAACCACTGCAGCCGCCGCCGCCAGTCCACCAAAAATTTCCCCAAAACAAAGCAAAATGGTTCAAAATAAGATCACCGAAGTCACTGGATTCCACCGCTCTTTCAAGGTGAGTTTGAGATTATATTTGTTGAGGGAAGTGAGAGCTGCTGTCATGCCTTTTGGGAAGTCCCTATAATCAGAGCACATTTGTCAGCATGTACAAGAGGACCTCACCTTGCTATATATAAACACATCTGTTGCTCCCCCACATCTTATAGCTGACACATATGCTGTGTGGCTTGATTTCACTTGTATGTTCAGCTAATGACAGTATGGCTGCAGTAGGTTGCAATAGGTCACAGCTAAGATACGAAGAACTGTTGCAGGAAAAAATTCTGCTTCATGTTTACCAATATTTGTTTTCATTGTGTTGGGGTTGACCTCTCTATGGTTGCTTTAAAAGTTTCTGCCCTTAAACTGTTTCACTGTTTTGAGGCGACTGTCCATTTAAGGTTGCAGGAAGGAATATAACAGATAACAAGAGATAACAATGGCTTGTGTAATTTATGACTAACAACTGATGCTCTCAGCTAAATAGTTCATTGATAAGATGCCTTAACAAGCACTTTTTTATTGTTTGCATAGGGCCAAAATCCCTTTGAATCTGAGGACTTCACTAAAAATGGATCCCATCTTATTGATTCTTCATTTAATTTTGATTCCTCCCCAAGACATGGTGAGTACTTTAAGTGTTTTGAAAATGTAACTTTCTTATCTGTTAATTGCCCTTGAAATGTTGTTTGCCCTTTTTAGTGCTTTGAGTTTGTTTGGCTTATTTTCTCACTAGCACACAATAATATTGCCTACATTATTCTAACTGTTTTGACAGACATGCCTTCCAGCCAGCCTATTGACATCCCCGATGCCAAGAAGAGAAACAAGAAGAAAAAGCGTTGCCGGGCAACTGACAGTTTCTCTGGACGATTCGAGGGTAAAAGCTTTTATATCTAGTGTCATTATGTTCCATAAAACATAATCTGTTGCAACTAGTGATATTCTGCTCCAAAATAAAGTGGATTGTCTTCCTAACCCGCTGAACTCTGTGCCACAGATGTCTACAGACTACAGGAAGAGCTACTAGGAGAGGGCGCTTATGCTAGGGTGCAAACATGCATCAACCTCATTACCAACAAGGAATATGCTGTCAAGGTAAGCTAGCAGACACTTGATTCACACTTGATTGATGACTTGCGTATTTGAATCCATACCATAATGCCTGGAGCCTTGAGTCCTGCGAATCAATGCTCCTCATGTGTCTGTGAATGTCGTTGTTGCCAGATAACACTTACCTGCAGTCTGTGTGGGCTAGTGATCAATATATAGATGTAAAATTCCTTGGAATATGCTTGCTTACTCAGCTTAAACTTTTTAACAGATGACTTTAGTAATGGTTGTGTATATATATATATAAAAAAAGCTCTGTGTCTTTACATACAGTTGAGGGGCTAAATGGAAGAAATCTAGGCAATGGGATGTGTGTCATTGTGTCCCATGTTGCCTTCTTTTCACTGGTCATTCTTTAGAAATGTTGTTGAGGAACGTTCTGATCTCGGGGCAGGATATATTTTTTCTTTTTTTCCCCTTAGTTCAGCGCTCTATAGCAGATGTCTGCAGGCTCTCATCTGTGTTATGCTACTGCTGTGCTCTTTTTTTTTCTTTCTTTTTTTTCTGAGTCTGCAACACTAGCCCTTGTTAGCAGGCCCTGCCCCTCACTGTTTTTATACTTTGCCAGCCTATCAGAGAGCTAGGAGGGATGAACCCACCCCTTTTCTTTACTCCTATTGCCTACAGAGGACGCTCGTAGTGAGAACATTGTGTACTGGTTACTGTGCCAAAACAAAAAACCCACGTAGAGAGGAAGGAGGGGTGCTGGGTGAGAGTTATGACCCAGGGTGTTTACATTGCTTTGTTCTCCTTCTCGCTCAGTACGGTTGTACTTTTTTTTTCTCCTCCTTTTCCTCTCCAAACGGGGTGTAGACTTGTTAATACATGTCTTCACTCTTTGGAACTTCCCTTTTGGCTTTTTATTCATAATGCTCATTTCCTCGTTTTTAGGAACAAAACATTGTGAAATCTTTTCTTTGCTGAAGTGTAGAAAAGGAGAACTTGGGCTTGTTTTTCTAAATTCTTGGCCTTTAACTTACTAATCCCATTGGGACACTGGACGTAAACACTCAGCTATATTTTAACTTCTAATTAATTCCTGTTTGCGGTTTAATTTATTTAAAGTTTGAAACAACGCAAGTTTAAGCTGGTTCCCCATAGAGCAAGTGTCCAAATCATACCATCAATATTTCAGAGGAAGAGGATCACAGATTTCTGTATTGTGACCATGACCTGCTAGTATTGTTTACACCCGGGATGGTTTGGTAGCTCCCTTGGGACTTCTGGGGGAGGAGGCACAAGGGTCGGCAGTTATTGGAGGTCATTTAGGAGTCGGAGGGGGCTCAGACTGCTCCTGCCAGATGTCCAGTCGAGTCTCTCCCCTCCCCCCCAGACTGGGGGTGAGTTGTGTGGGCTCCTTGTGTTGCAAATGCAACAAAAGCCTCAGAGCAGCAAGGACGAGCAGAGGACTGCGCAGTACATGCCTGTCTCAAGCTCTGGTTCCCAAGCAAATCCCTCTCCTCAGAGGTTTATTATTTCACAACCCTGGGTTGATGTTTGAACCTGCAGTGGGGCCTTGTTTTTCAGCAGGCTGTTGTGATTCTGATCTGTGATTTGGATCAACGGCCATAAATCTAGTACCTATTATCCCACTTATAGTGTTGATAATACATTATTCAGCTATGCTTTTTTTTTTCTATCTGTTATTGTCATGGTGGGAGTTTTCTGTAGTGATCAGGAGAAAGTGAGCTGATTGGTGCCTGTTTGTGCTGCTGACTCAGACTGGAACAGTGAAGAGGCTTTGGACTGCTCACAGGCCTCTTGTCTGTCCATTAATCCTAGACACACACTGCAACTCTGGCCCCACTGGGCTTCAATAGCAGCTGTAATCCAGCTACCAGGAAGGGAAAACATGCACAGCCTCCCAAGCAGACAATAACCATCCAGGGCTGGAAAATTCAGGCCTTTTGCTTTGGTGTCAGCAGTCTGTCTTTCTGTCTCTCTTGGCAGGGCACTGTGCAGCTGGTGATGGCCCCTCAGTGGTTTAGTTCCAGGCAGCGCAAAGTTATATTTAGAGAGCATTTTTCTGTTGTTATCGTAAACAGTTTGGGATTAGCTCATGGGATGTTTCAAAGGAATGCGTGTGGCTCCTTGAGAACACTTAAGATTTAAATATGGGTCACACATGAAGGCTAAATACAGAGCTGCTGTGTTGTTTCATTCTGTTCTGCCTCTGCTTTGGCATGCTGCACTGTAAGTAGGTTAAACTATCTTTGCAACTGTGTCACAGGGTGGGATAGAGGTAGGGAAGCAGGGAAGGAAACCACTTACAGGGTTTTCTGTCCTTTGGGTGGGGTTTTGTGGTGCAGTGTGAGGGCACAGGCTTCACCCAGATATTAAATCTCGCACATAGGCTCAGTTTTTCAGAATTGTCCTCCCTCCTACCGCAGTGGAAAATTCAAAGTCAGACTCACTTGTTTAGTAGGCTATTTTTAGACAATGTCTGATCCGTAATGTTCTGTTCCAGATCATTGAGAAAAGACCAGGTCACAGCCGCAGCCGTGTCTTCCGTGAGGTTGAGATGCTCTATCAGTGCCAGGGCCACAGGTAATGTCCTTCTGTCATGACTAACTAAAGTAATGCCACCTGATGAATGTATGGGGACAGTACTGCAAAGTGACTGATCCAATTTGTGCTTCTGTTGAAGTCCTTTAGTCCTTACTCCACAGTGCATCAAATTTTCAATGGATGACTCTGTTACCACTGGCTCATGGTGCTTTTTTTCTCTTTTTCTAAAGTAACATCCTGGAGCTGGTGGAGTTCTTTGAAGAGGAAGACAAATTCTACCTGGTGTTTGAAAAGCTTAGAGGAGGTTGGTGAATTATAGCTGCTGCAGGATGCCTGCATCAGATCCCCTTTGTTTATTTTTAAACATTGCTGTAGTGCATGTGCACAGTCACTAGCCAGTGCCAACAGTGTAGCCAGTTGTTTGTCTGTGTGTGGGGACTAAGACATTCATACTATGATTTGTCCTTGCAAATGAAGCTGATATACTCTTCATTTTCCTCCCTAATAGGGTCAATCTTGGCACAGATTCACAAGAGACGCCACTTCAGTGAGCAGGAAGCCAGCGTTGTCGTGCAGGACATCGCCAGCGCTCTGGATTTCCTGCATAACAAGGGTAAGGCCACTCAAATTTTATTACTCCTCATGATCGCCAAAAAGGCAGCACAGCCCCGAGGGTATTTGTGTTCCTTGAAATGGGTTTCAGTGCAGTAGTTAGGAATTGATGCCATACTTTACAGTGGCTAAAATTGACCACATTTGCATCATTATTTCTTGTTCAAATTGGCCAAGGGAAACAAGGCAAGTTGTAGCACATTTCAACAACAAGACAATTGAAAGTGCTTCACATATAACATAAAAGGCAAGGCAAAATGTAAAAGGAGTATAAGGCATATGAAGACATTTAACCATAAAAGAGTTAACGAGAAAACAAAAATAAGATAAGAAAGATATTAATCAAAAGCCTTAGATTTGGTTTAATGAAAGGCAGAGGCAAACGACTTCAGCCTTAATTTTAAAGAACACCAGACTCTCTTTTCACATTTGGTGGAGCGGAAACAAAATGGATTGTTTTAAAATTGTTATAATGTAAAAAATTTCTCTTGATGGTGACTGTTTTCATACTTTTTTTCTGTAGGAATGGCACATAGAGACCTGAAACCTGAAAACATTCTCTGTGAGAGTGCGGACAAGGTGAGTTTGCTGCAAACATGTATGAGCCCAATTAGTTCAAAGGGCACTTTATGTGGTAATAAAGTGTGATAAGTTGGTGATTTGAACCTTGGTAATGATAAATAACAGTGGAATTCTCTGGTCCCACAAGTGAATATTCCATACAAGTAATTAAAAAATGTAGATGAATTTGAATAATTTTGAATTTGTATCTCTTTGTCAGATTTCCCCGGTCAAGATCTGTGACTTTGACCTGGGCAGTGGTATCAAGCTGAACAGTGACAGCTCGCCCATCTCCACCCCTGAGCTCCTCACTCCTGTAAGTTCATCTGCATATTGCACTTATTTTGTTTGCAAGCCCACTTTTTATAAATTGGAATTGGACACTGCCAGGGGAAGGGTAAAGGGAAATGCATGTTAGCAATGTATGGGTACAGCTATTGAGAGCAAGGAAGAGCTCAATCTGTCATTTGGTCTTGGTCACATTTCCTTGTACAGTGGTTTGTGTCCTTGTTAAGCAGGGTGTTTTCAGGCTGTAAAACAATGTCTTTATCAAGTCCAACTGGCTGGTTGCCTATTGGGCAATTCTCAGTGGTGTTAGCTGCAGGACAGCTCACTGATTGGTAGAGAGAAAATGTTGTGTTTTGAGGTTAAGGCAGTTCAGCGTTGGGCAGTTTCTCTGAAATGACGTGAATTGCCTCCTGAATTCTTCCCTAGCTGGCAACTTTTTGCCTTCCCATATCACGATAAAGTATCAGCAGCATTTAGATAGATATCCTCAGTTGAACGTCCTGTCCCTTATCAGTTGTAAATATTGAAACCCCTTGACTTTGGGGGCTGTGATTGTTTAACTCCCCGCCTCTGCTGTCGTCACAACACAAATCCTCCGAGTGCCCAGAAAAGCAGGATGCTTGCAACCTCAAATAAGAATGGTAAAGTTGAACTGGCATGGCTTCTCCTTGTGTCAACACGTACTCAGTCTGCTCTGCTGGTTGTCTGGGGGGGCTGGATAGACAGACCAGAGCAGGTGAAGGATAGCAGTTCAGCCCACAGGAATGTAGGAGTGGGTGGGGGGTTTTCTACACTGGTAACTTCATCTTCCTCCGGCAGAACTAATGGAAAGAGCCCATCCCTGGACTATTTGAAGGGGAGATAGTTGTGGGGCTGTGAGGCGCCTCGTGTTTAGTCTACATGGACCTTTATGTTGGGCTTGTGTGTTTGGTGCAGTGGGGTGAACCTGTTGGTTTGTCTGACAGGGCAGTTACATGTCCTTATTAAAGGGTCTTCAAATATCTTAAATTCACATTTACTGATAAAAAGAAAGTAAGAGAATTTTAACTTTTTTTTTTCCAAAACAATTAATTGGTCATCAAAATCTATTATGCAGTCTTAAATTCTGCTTGGTAAATATTTATTTATTGATTGGTAATGGTGATCTGAAATGGTATAAAATTCACCACAAATCCTAAGACTATAACCATTCAGGGCCTGTTATCCTGTTATAGTCTTCAAGATTATTAAGTCAACCAGTAGTTATTTTTCCTTACTTAATATGAACTGATGGTATATTTTCTTGGAAGAATGGGCCTGTATTTTCACTTTTGAGGTTTAATTTTATTGCAAAATTGCCCTTAAATCTTACTAAATTGCATTTTAAAGTCTTACATTTAACTTGCTGATGCATGTAGACACCCTGTCTGGTGTTGTTTTTTTTTATTTGATATGACCTTCCTCCCTACCATTTTAGTTTTGTCTTGCTGGGGATTTTTGTACATAACCACAAATCTAATGCAGAGCTTTCAGTGGAAGAAAAGTTGTTGCCTGAGGACACAATGTGATAACCTCGCGGTGTTAAAAGTCTGCAGGGAATACAGTGTGGCTTTTACAAGGCCATGTGTGAAGTTATGAAGAAGTTGCAATGAAACCAAAACACACCAACTCAGTCTCATTTCCCTTTTCTCTCTGTGGTATGAGAGAAAAACATCCACCCCCTCTGTTTCTGCTCAGGCTCCACCCAGTGGCCCCAACCAGGCTTGTGCTGGTCTGCGCTTTTCTTTATGTTCTTTATACAAAGGCTGTGCATAAGGCTTGTTCTAGAAATTTTACTCTTTGCCCATATACCTAGCAACTGAGATGCGATTGGCTAGACTGGTGGGAGGGGGAGGGTAACAGGGAGGGACAAACAGCCAGTCTGCTCATGCGCTCTGGCTTGTTTTCTTTTGCCTTGATCACAGGAACAATGTTATCTGATTTTCATCTCACTATTGGCACACTCATCCTGCCTCCACTTTACCCACATTCCTGCAGTTGCTGTTGCACAACATAATGTGGTTTTGCATGTATTGCTTATGTTCCTGAATCAACTTAACTTAATCTAAGGGTTGCTTTGAGAATGTCTAAGTTTACTGTGAATGTTTGTGTGCTCTCGAGTACAAACTTGAACCACAGGAACACCGGGAAGAGAAGAGGGACCCTTCTAGGAAAAGGCTAATTTTAGACTACTAAGAAATCTGCACATGTGGTTGCTCGCCTGCCTAGCATGAAATAAATCTGACTGTTCAAATGTCACCGCCCATGTGTTGCAGTTGGGATTTGGAACATGCAACATGACGAGCAAGACATTAGCAGCTTAAAGAGACAGTAGTTAAAAAAACAAATGAAGGAACTGTCTCTGTTATTAGTTTTTGTTGCAGGTGCTGCTGCATGACAACAGAACAGGTCTTCTTATCATAATCCTCTTCAGATAATCTGGTAGTTTACAAACAGCAGAGGTGTGTGTCATCAGTGGTGTCAATATGGTCTGACTAGTCACATGGTTTCAGGAAAGCCCCAGGTTGCAATACCAACAAAGCCTGCGGTCACAGCAGCTGATTAGAAAATATCTGCAGCTTACAGGAGGATGTGACTGATGCAAGTTCATAAGGTGTTTGCAGCATCAGCACAGGAGGAGCAAATGTGTACCAAAGAGCCATGATTACCCCCCTCTCTTCAGCCCTTATCGCACAGCTGGCAGTTGCAGGCAGTCCTGGACTGGCTATCTTTTATCCTGGCTTGTCTTTGATTGGCAGTGACTTTGAAAAAGATTAGCCTCAATAACTGTTTTTTGATAGCGCAGCTATCACATCGCCTTTCTGTGTTAGGGCACCTTGGTGGGCAAAAATATCCTTTTGTGTGTTTTATTTCCGTGGCAGCTGCATTTGGCCTGAATCCTGGGGGCTTGTCTGTGGAGGCAGTCACCCCAGACATGATGTTGTTGGTGGAAACGTGGGGGCTGGGGTTTTCTCTCCGACAGAAGCAGCTTTGTCTGAGACGAGATTCCTGTGCAGCAAATTTCATTACATAAGGGGTGCAGCAGGGTGGAGGAGGAGTTAAGAGACAGCTGGGATATGGTACTGGGACACAATAGATGCCTGCTGAATGTAAACATGCTTGCGCGCTAATGGAAGGAAGGATATATAGGCCAGAGGGGTTTGCCAGGATGCAGGCCTCGGTGAGGACAAATAACTTGCATAAATGATAAACATGTTTGTCTGTGTTGTGAAATAAAATGATAGGGCAAAGGACAGATTTAGATTTAAGAAAAAAAAGATACCCTACCTTTTTCAATATCACAGCATAAAAAAAAGTGCTCAGCACACAAAATAGCATAGTTTCTTTGCTTTTTATATGAACAGCTGATGCTGGTACAGAAAAAGTGACTGAACACTGTCTGGTTTTGCTGCTGCAAGCCAAATTCAGGCAATAATTCCTTTGACTATAAAAGTTCTTGTTTACATTGCTAGAATAAGTGAATGATGGTGATCTAAGTGTCCTGCTGAACTAGCGACCTGCTCCTCTTTTCTGTTCCTAAAGTATTAAAACGACATTTGGTGTTTGTGTTTCCAACTTATGTAACCAGCGAGGGCACAGCCCAGTCTCTGGCACGGCAGGACAACCAATCCTCTTTTCCGTGCTCAGTGTTTGGCCTAATTTCATTCTTAGCTACATAACAAGGCACCGTCAGAGCCTGAGCCTGCCCATTCTGCCTGGCCTGTGTACAGCTGGATGGTCAAAGCAATGAGTCACTGCTGCCTGCGCCTACCCACACTAACCTGCTTCATTATAGTGCAGCCCTCCCTTCCTCCACCCTCGATGTGTAATTGTACATGATGTTCCTACTTAGGTATCCTCAACACATTTAGAAAAGCTCTATGGTGCAGTTTAAATGAACCCATCGCTGCAGATAAGCATGTGACTGTCACATAGGCTGCCCACCCCACTGCACAGCCCGAGAGTGGGCCCCAAGCTTGAACACTAGCAACCACGAGGTATCAGCTGAGTGAAGGAATGTAGGCTTCAGCCAAGAGAGGCTTGTGTTTCTGTTTATTTACTCTATTACTGTTGTGCTTTTTGTCATCCCTGGGGCTGACAAGCATGTTCTTTTTGTTTTCTATTTGTCTCACAGTGTGGCTCAGCAGAGTACATGGCACCTGAGGTGGTTGAGGCCTTCAGCGAGGAGGCCACAATTTATGACAAGCGCTGTGACCTGTGGAGCCTTGGAGTCATCCTCTACATCATGCTGAGCGGCTACCCACCATTCGTAGGTCGCTGTGGTGGAGGCTGTGGTTGGGAATTAGGGGAGCCCTGCCACACCTGCCAGGTAATAATCTGACACATAAAAAGCTTTTGTAAAGAACATTAGTCAAACTTAATGCGGCCTCTCCATCCAGGTCGAGGTAACTGATGGTGCATGTTTTTATGCCTCTTTCTAGAACACTTTGTTTGAGAGTATCCAGGAAGGAAAATATGAGTTTCCAGAGAAAGACTGGGCTCACATCTCCTCAAGTGCCAAAGACCTAATATCCAAACTTCTTGTTCGGGACGCCAAAAACCGCCTGAGTGCCAGCCAGGTGCTGCAGCACCCCTGGGTGCAAGGGGTAAGTGTAAAATCATCTAGCCCCTTCTGCAAGACTTTGACAGACATTATTTATGTTTAATTAACAGTTGGGTTTTTTAATTAACCTGTTTGTTTTTTCTTCATTCAGGGGGCATCCGATACTTTGCCGACATCCATCATACATCAAAGGTGAGAGAACGCTCGAGTTACAGCCACAGACTGCATCCCTTTGTACATTTTAGTCTAAAATATTTCCAACATGGATTGAATTTGTTTTATTTAAGAAGGGACAGTGCACTTTAATTAACAAGAGCACTCTAGTCCATCATGTAAATGTGTCAGCTTTAGCCATTCAAGTTCATTTTAGTCTGCAGTCCCTGGAAGGTTAATGGCATGTAAAAACATTTATAGAAAACATTAAAAAAAAGCATAAACAAACCACGTAACAAAAACATTAAAGAAAACATGCAGTACAAAAATGCATATGCACATAAAATGAAGGAATGACAACTCTTATATTGTTGTGCAACCCTGTGTTGTGTAATGATAATAAATTACCTTGTTACAAAAACAAATAATTGGCAGAATGATGACATAACTTTCACCAAATTTATAAAACAGTGGTTACTAGACAATCCGACATGGTGCCATAATCTGGAGTAGTGGTTAAGAGATCTGATGTTCTAATTTGTTAATGTCTATTTTTGTCTCTGATCTTGTCTGTTAGAACCAGCAATGCCAGGGATCTGACGTTCTTTGCTGACAAGGCCATGGCTGTCAACCGGCAGCTGGCTGAACAGGATGGCATGGAAGACCAGCAGCAGCAGGAGGTCCCGTTTGTTGTCACCGCTTCTGGCTCTTCGATGCGCCTCTCTCCTCCTTCCAACTCCAAGCTGGCTCGGCGCAGGCAGCGAAGCAGCCAGCCCAAAGGAGGGCCTGTCTCTGCTGCAGAGCTCCGTCAGCTCCTGGCCCCTCTTGTTATTGTGGGAGACTGTGCCTGAACTCTGTCAACCCTGACCTCTGACCTTCCGTTAAAGATTCAAGTCCAGATCTAAGACTACCCTGAGACTCTCCCTCTCCTCCTCTGGCCCCTCTCCTTGACTCTCGCCGGCCTTGGTTCCTCTGCCATTCAGGCTTTTCTTGCCTCGCTGTAAAGGGAGATGCAGCTCGCAGCCCTTTTCTCTAAATGCCTTCTGCCCTTCTGCAGCACTTCTGAAGCACATCAGCCCAGGGCCTGCATATAGCAAACACACACATACAGTATGTGCATGTCAGGGTTTGGGAGGAGGGCCAGTTAATGATTGGGAGAGAAAGAGAGTGTGTGTGAGAGAGAGAAGTATTTTCTAAGTTATGTTTTGTTTTTTGTTTTTTCATAAAACTCAGTTCAGAAGAAATCCGAACACTTATCTCTGAAAACTAAGCTCAGACACCAAAGGACAACCTGTTGTGCTGCTCCCACGTTACAACTGGATCCACTGTGAATTAAGTTATCTGGAATGTTCTCTTTTTGCCTGTATGTATATGCATGAATGGGCCCATCTGCAGATACGTACAAGCTTATGCAATATGCCAAGATGAAGGCTGTTCCTGTCTCGAAGGGATTCAGTAGAACGGGTTGGAAGGGCTGTAAGCCAATGCTGTCCGTGCCTGGTGCGGTCCATTAATGTGGCTGGGGACTTCAAAGTTTTTTTCTTTTTTGTTTTTTCTCTTTTTTTGTCTCCATTTAAGAAATTCCTCAACACTGAGCCTCTTCTGTAAATGTCTGAGATAAAAACACGCACTCATCTAGCTTGGTGGCCATGCACTTACTGCTCCTAGAGCATAGAATGTTTTGTCTGTACCCAGCCAGCCATGATTTAACTGTTGCACCGATTCATACAGTTTATTATATGAACATGTATGCCAAATTATCAGTGGCCACACATTTCAGTGTTTTGTATGTGACCATCAGGCAAGTCTAATAGTGTTGAATTAAACTATTGCACTTGGGTTATGATGCAGGGTCACCCCAAAATAAGTCCTTCGGAGCGAGCTCTGAAGTATATCTGATATGTTGGTACAAGCGAATTATGTTAAATGGCTACTAGGCAAGTGAAACTGGGTCAGTGTTGCTCTTAATGTAAAGAATTCATGACGTATCCCCTCGCCACAACCAGAACTCTTTTTTTTTCTCTATAAATCAATGAATTCATTAGATTTCAGATGAATATTTTGGCAGTAAAGGTTTAGAACTCCTTTCAGGGGTTTGAAAAGCACATATTTGGCCAATGTGACCCAGGTGTCATTTATTGATTTGAATACATTCATTTGGACCATCCTTTTTTTTTCTTTTTTCTCAAGGGTTCACCATTGTCTTGTTTTTGATGAGACATCCCTTTCAAAATAAGAGGCAAGTAAGATTTTTCAAAAAATAAAACAAAAGAAACATTAAAAAAAAGGAAAAACATTCCACAAAAAGAAAAACAACAAAAAAAAGTCTTCCACGGACGTGTAGCTGTATTAAGTTTACTTTATTTTTCATGTTTGAAAACTCCATGTCAATGTGCCACACTGATTTTTTTTTTCCTTTTTTATGGCTTGTTAATAAGCTTTTATTTTCTATATGGTGATTTTCATGCAGGTGCTGTTCAGTTCAGGTGAAACACCGGATCTTTTCCTTTCAAGTTTTTTT
>JAJHUR010073114.1:16050-32819 GCA_027495735.1 Lutjanus campechanus
TTTTTTTTTTTTTTTTTTTTTTTTTTTTTTTTTTTTTTTTTTTTGTTCTGATTAAGTTCATTAAGCTCATTCTGAAACTGACAGGTAATGGACTGGTGATGAGGTCTCACAACACTGTAGCCATTTCACCAAAGAGGGTTCAAGTCATGATACATTGAACATGTGCTCCATCACCTAGCAGTGAGAGAAATGGGGACTTCTGATTGTCCATGTCCTGTTGCCAGCACTGCAGTGAGCGACGGTACTCTGGAAATGGCTCCCTTGGTGTCAAAGGACCCATTAATGCTGATAATAGGACACTGTAATAGTTCTAAAATACCTTTCTACAGATGCATAGTTATGGGGTTTTATGTCTTATAATAAGACTTACTTGAATTTGTGTATGCAGCTGTTTTCTTCTCCATTTTGGGAAACTACTTTGCTATCAGTAATCTCAAAGCATTAAGCTGATGATTATCAAGGCAATCTTGGGGTTTTGAAATTACAAATACAGTTCAGTATTCTGCCTTTTTCCTCCCTTTTGAGCATCAAACAAGTTAGTCCCTACTTTTGGATAGGGTTGGATACTCAGAAACGCACAGACTTTGGCCATACTCTTTAATATCCTGATCGGTATAATAAGAGTTCTTTTGGTCATGACCATTTCTACTTTTGTCAAACGGCAGTAGCTTTTTTTCCCACTGCCTTTTATCGGGGCAAAGGGGGCAAAATGACACCCTTGAGCCCTCTAATTTTTATATTGTAAGTCATTTTGAAGTAAGGAAGTGTTCAAATTCATTCAAATGGACAGTCTCATCATCAACCTCCCCACAATTTGAATGTAGCCCACACAGGCAAAAGCATTTACAATCCAGCAACATTGATCAAATGTTTTGTAAGTAGTTCATTTCATGGACATGGTGTGTGGGGTTATTCTGTCTTTGTTGATAAGAGTCCTTTTCCGACACCTGATTTTAACACTGTCTGAATCACCCCAAGCCCGTTGTGTTCATGGGAAGAAATTTGAAATAAATACATCCTTTAAGTACAAAAAAATATTTTGATTTAAAATAAGCACTTTACTGTACCATGTGAATGATTGCAGTTCACGCAAGGCAACATTTATGACAGTTGCTACAGAATTTTGTATTGTTTTTCTAAAAAAAAAAAATGCAATAAAATGCTTTGAACTACACACTCTGTTCTGTCTGGTTACTGTTGTTTTTGCTCAGAGCCTGAAGGCGACAGTGAAAACAACTGTACTTTTCCTGGTTTCTGCTCTCTCCTGTATCACTAGTTTCATATTAACCCGGCCTTATCTTTTGGCTCAAGGTTGAGGCCGTTTCATCTCATTCAGTGCTGTAAATCCTTTTTATCAGTCACACTCCCTGATACCTGAGCTGACTATGTCACATGTGTCCTTGGCTGTTGGTAAATATGAGCTCAGTTGTCTCCACACACACTGAAATGTGACGGCAGTTTCACCTTGCATTAGTCATAGCCGAGAGCTGCTGCGGGGGGGCGCTCTTCACAGCTATAGACAGTCCTGATCTGACTAGACTGATGCAACCTGCTGCAAGAGCTGCGGCTTCTGTGTGTGTGTGTGTGTGTGTGCACGCACCCACCCCCGGAAATACAAAATGACTTCTGCTGAATTTGCTAAATACCGACCAGCGCATCATTTCAACACAGCTGCAAGTCAGGATGTGTCGTCCTGTGGTTAAAATCAGCTGTACAGACGAAAATAATGCCTGATGTATAGAAGTATTACAGAAGTATTACCTCAAGTAGATAAACATAGATGTCCAAAAAGCACAGTTAAATAAGGCGCAGATGAGGACAGGCTTAATAATAGTTACACATCATATATAAAAATAATAATATGATACATACATATATGTCAAATATAATCTGTAATATCAGATGACATCACTACATGGTTATATATGTAGCATACACAGACACACACACATATGTATATGAATATAGACATATAGAGAGAAAGAGAAATGAAAAGCGTAAAAATAAAGAAACTGTCAGCACTAATAACAGTGTATGTTTGATGACCTGTCGATCAGAGCTTCAACTATCTGCTGTTTTCATTACTGGCAGTAGTTGAGTACAGTTCTGATGTACTCACACTTTACTTGAGCATTTCAAGGAAAACTTTTAAGGAACTTTACTTGTGTTTCACTGTATTTCACATGAAATAATGTACTTGTTACGTATCAGCCAGCTTTAGTTACTACTTACCTTTCAGATCAAAATCAAGGATAGATAGATAAATTATTTAATTGATCCCTGGATTAAAATTAAATAGTCATATCAGCCAGGTACATTAAAATACAATAAACTATAATCATAAAAAAAAAAGAAAGTTTGTGGCCCAAAATTTTAAAGTTAAATAAGGTGCAGATGAGGACACAAGCACTGAAGATCAATAAAACCTCTCAATACTGTTCAAAACTTCAAAGGGCAAAGTGATAATGATGATAATTATGATATGAAGCAATATATGTTGCAATAAAAATGTAATAAATAAATGTATAATACATACACAGATATATCAAAGATAATGTGTAATATCAGATACCACATATCACATATTACATAATTATTATTTATATAATTATATAAATAACATTACATTTACTCAAATGTTTTGATGTACTCATACTTTACTTGAGTATTTTTATTCAGAGGTACTTTATACTTCTATTCCAATGCTTTTTACATTAAATATTTTACTTTTTACCCCACTACATTTATCTAACAGCTTTAGTTATTCTTCAGATTAAAATAATTTAACAGATGTAAAATGGTTGAACTATTAATATGTAATGTAGGCTATATAAAGTATGGTTGTTAAAATTAGCTCCACCTCCTTAAATTACAACATTAATAGTGATGTTAAAGCAATAATAACTGGATTATATATCATATAAGATCACTTACTTTATTCTTATTTGTAACTTTAGTATTTTTACAGTGTGATGTCACTACTTTCACTTAAAAGATCTAAATGCATCTTCCATCACTTATTGGCTTTGACATTTCATACATTTATTTGATTAATCATTTCATCATTTAGTCTATGAAGTTGGTAAAACTTCAGATGTCCTGTTTTATCTGAGCAACAGTCCAAAACTCAAAAATATAATCTTTAAAATAACATATAAAAACACAGAGAAGCAGCAAATCCTCACATTGTGTCGCTGGAACCTGCAAATATTTGACATCTGGTGATCAATAATTAATTGTTTCAGCTTTACTATCAAAGTATTAATTTATCACAGTCATCAGATTAATGATTTATGGCATTATGATCCCTCCAGTCTCCTCCTTAAATTTGAATTTGCTGCACTTCACATAGAAATAAAGAACAAATTAAAAAGCAGGAGGAAAAAAAGGATGGAAAAAAACTGGCGATTGCATAATTTCTATTTCAGAATTGCAGACGTCATAAGGCAGGAGGAGGAAATTAAATGATGCAACAGCAGAGAGTTTTCTGTACAATCTCCTGAGAACATGCCTGTGTGTGAGTGAGACAGACGGGGGACTTCACAGGTGTGTGTCTCCCTCTAGTGGAGACTTCTCACAGATGCACGTAGAATCACACAGACATGATAAAACACCTGGTATTTTGACAATCAGTGTTGGAAAGCAAGTATATTTATTAAGAACTAGGCCTTTCACAACATTTTTTATTGACTTATTCATTTTCAATATAAAGGCATGAACTTGATAATTTCTGTTGACCTTAATAAGGCCTGTTGTCTGAGATTGTCACCAACATTTTGTGCCAAATGTTTAACACTTAAGTGCAATTTTTGTTAACAGATGCCAAGAGTCCATTTTATTTATTGTTTTGGCTGTTTTTTTCTTTCACATACCAATTCCGATGTATGAATATTCTTATGAATTAAAAATCCTTTGCATTATTATGCTAATATCATTATATATTATGGCATGAAATGATAATATGTTTTATGGATATAATTTCTGGGAATAATATATTGTCTAATTTAAGTACAAATCTGAGGTACATACTCAAATATTCCCATTTTATGGAACTTTATACTTCTACACCACTACGTCTCAGAGGAAAATATTGTACATTTTACTCCTCTGCGTTTATCCGACAGCTTTACTGTTTACTTTTTAGATTACAAGTGATGCATTCAGGTCTTTATGCGTGGGTTAAGAAAATTCTCCTGACTTCTTAAGAGAAATAAAAACTGTAAAAACCCTCTTGGATTAGCTGGATTATATTGTCGCAAAGTTTAAAACAGGGCTGTTTATTTGCCCCTGAAAAGTCGACTTTTTAGAGGTATGTGGTTCTCACAACAAATATTGATGATCTTATGGAACATGATGCATTACTGTAGATTAAACTAAGCAATAGTACATAAACTAGTTAAAATTAGCTCAACCTTAAACTTCCACAGAAGTAAAATGCAACAGATACATTACTGCAGCAGTAATATTAATTAAAAAAAAACATCATATATTACAGCGAAACACTGACAGGGACTATTTTACTGCAGGTACAAGTACTTTTACTTTTGACAATACTTACATAGCCTACTTGTATTTAAGGATCTCAGTGCAGGTGGTATTTGCACTTTTATGTAAGCAAAGGATATGAATAGTTCTGCCACCACCAGGATTAATTTTTATGAAGAAGCAATAAATTGTATCCGTAACCAATAAATAGGAACATTTTATTTTTATGCAATTACACCAAACATTACATAAGGGAGCGAACAAACCAGCCTTGTTTGAGCAACAGATCATAAGATTCCAAGTCATGAGATTCAGCGCTCGGATCTGAAGAGGGTCGATTCTTCTCCTGCACTTTACAAGAGTCATTTAAAAAAAAAAAAGAAATATTTTCTGACTTAGTGCTCTTTATAAACTAGAATTATTCTGGTGTCAATGGCACTTAGTGTTGTTTTATGATCTCACAGTCTATTTGCTGTCACTGCTTTTTCTCTTTTCCCTGCAGAGCAATTTGTATCTTAGTTAAGAGAAATGCTACACAAATAAAATTTATTATATCATAATTATATTTTATCCTGGTGTAATGGGGATACTAATAGGATCCCACTGACAGGAAGCATTATTAAATAAGAAAACAGCAAAGTTTTAAAAGAAAATAATGTTTATTCTGATCCCTAATAGGCCTATTACTTTCATTTTTGTCTCAGTTGTAGCAGAATCCAACACATCCCCGTTCAAATTGACCAAATATTTTTCAGGAACAGTCTGAGATGACTTGAGATGATTCAGCAGATGATAATCTGCCTCCTTGTGATTCTGGAAGTCTGCAAATAAGATCAATAGCAGGTTTAATGTCTAACCGTGAATTTTCCTGGTCATATATTTATTTTGTATCTGGTTCATGTCTTGATTATAACTGATAAAAAGAAGAAGTGTGAAGTTGTGAAGCTCTGAGGTTACCTGACTCTGTATTTTGTCTCATTAGAAAAACAGCAAAGAGCTGATGCACTGAGGTTAACTATAAAACATAAACTTCTCACAGCAGACACTTTGACCTGTCACAGCAGGAAAACACACAGATGTTACTAATAACATTAACGATGGCTTCAAGCTGTGTGACGCTGAGCCGGCCTGCACAACACCAGCACCCCTCATTAATCTTATTATTCCCACCTGTGCTGATCCTACTGTGTGACATGTCAAAAAGATTTGAATAAAATTACTAGATTTCCAGTATTTTCTTATTTTTTTGCTCCAATCTTGCAACTGCTTTTACATTTGAGCCCGAGATTTTCAGCTTCATTCAGTCTTTAGCATAATATTTACACAATTATCTAAATTCTTCAAAGACATGTATTTTTCATTCTAGGCTACCCCCTATCCATAAAAGGTGTACACATTTTTAAACATTTAAATGATTATTGCCCAGCTGTGGTAGAAGTATATCTGCAGATAAACTATATTTTACTTGCTGATAAAATGTATTATTTTCAATTGAAGACAGGAAAGGAGCAAATTTACAAAGTAGCATGAAATTGAGTTTCATAAAAGCCAAGTACCAATCGCACTACGGTATTTATTTTTAAACGCCCTTTTTCAAGGATTTTTTTATTAAAAGATTCATCTTTGATGTTGTTTTTTCAAATGGCCATTTAAGCATTTTTAAATGAGCTTGTACATTGTTGTTAAATGCCTTAAACTGCCTGATTTTAATAACAGTATTTCCTGTTTCTGTTTTTTAAACTGTAAAGCACATGTTCTGTATGAAAGATGTTATGTAAATACAGTTTATGGCTATTGTGATTATTATTAGATGTATAATTCATACAAATGATAATATTCAGTAAAATAAGTATAGAAAAAAGATAAAGCGATAAAAAATAAACCAAGGGACCAAATCAAACTTATTCATCAGAGGTGAAAAGATAGTGGTATTAGTGCAACAACTTAGACTCTTTTAGGCAATTTAACAGAGTTGAAAAAAATAATATTTGTCATACCCTTCAGTGCTCCTTCTTTGTGTAAAAATAATTTCTCCTTTAAAATATAAAGTTCACTACAGTACAAAAAGAGTTCACTATGTATCCAATTGATTGATGCCTTGTTCCAAAATAAAATACCTGTGAGGCTTAAGGAGTGTATGAAGCTGACTTCTGAAAACAGAAGTTTACCAGCTGAAAGAGGGCCAATTAAGACGTCGTTGACTACCTGTCCAGCACACCTGAGAATCGTGATCATCAGGACGGGGTCACGTGTTTGTCTGGAGCGCACAAAACGCCAGAGCACCTGTAGGTCTGACATTTGCGAGTGGGGCTGGAGGTAGGTATCATGGAGTAATTTATGAAGCGTTTGTTTAAAAATAAATAAATAAATAAAATAAAATAACTTTAAATCAATTTAAATCTGGACAACTGTAGGAAATTAAGTCGCTGCTTAGGGTAAAAAAAACATAACTATTTATATCTGAAATATTTTTCTTTTGCTCAAAATAGTTTTTAAAATGTTCTACTTCAAATAAATATATAATTCGTTAAAAGATTTGCTTTTAGTTTAGAGTTAAAGCATTTAAAATACTATCTGGTAATATGTCAGTTTAATGTGCACGGGCAAACGTGATTTTGCAAATTAACTGATCCGTTTCACATTTAAAAGAGCAGTTCAACATTTTGGGAAACGTGTTAATTAGGGATACAGGATGTTGAATTTTGCTGATATTTTCCAACTCGGTTTGATAGGGTTTTTTTTTTTTGCACGTGCCTTTTTCTTTGTTCACAAATTCGTTGTTTGTTCGTCATTGATGCAAATTTAAATTTGTTGGCTCAGCCTGGCATGATGCTGAGACCCAAACTGTAGCGCACGTCGTATTTGCCTGTCATGGGTTGAAACGTTAATTTCGGGCCTATACCAAAGTTTAATTTTAAGCCATTATCTGCACTGTGTAATGTAAACTATGTAATTGCGCATCTCTTTATTTGCAGTAGCTAAACCGGAGCATGGTAATCGTGGAAGGCATATTACCTGGTATTTTTCCCCAAAAAGCACATTTCCCAAAATGTCGAACTATATTCCTTTTTAAATATCCGTAAATTGCATGTGTGGATTTCCTTTCTAGGCAATCTGACCCAAGGACTTCAAGACAGCCAACAATGGATACCTGAGAAATAAAATGTTGAAACACTTGTCTCACTTATTTTGGGGTGTCGCTACGAGGGAACCCTTGGTTTGTGAAACTATCGCGAGATTTGTATGAGTGGTCTCTTCATCGCGCACTTTGGACAAGCAGTTTTTCTAATAATGTAGCAGGACAAACCCCAGGTAGGTCTAGGGACAGAAAAACACTTAGCTGGGGCTAGGAAGAGATAATTTGGATTGTTGTTTGGGTTAAAAAAATGATCATTCTCGCGAGATCTCTGCGGGTCAAGGGTTCCCTTCTAGTGATGACTCTTTGCAAAGCGGGCTTTCACTGCACATTTCTCCACACCACGCACCTGCTTTTCTACTAATTAAAAGGGCCAAACTATTAGCAAAGTAATAATTGTAGGAGGCGAGCAAGGGGACCAAACAGAATAAAGTTGAAAGGAGAGAAACGTACATCTCCATCAACTAATTCACTTCAAAATACCCACCAAATGTTGAGGGCGTAGTTTTCGTTTAAAAGTAGAATTATTAAAGGGTTTCTTTAAATAAATGTTGGGATGTTTGGTAGCATTCAGCTGGACTACAAACACGGATTTATGGTTGAAAATTAAAAGTTAACCGTTCACGTTCCTATGTTACGTCAAGCAGCGCGACACGTGTGAATTCACGCGAGGTTTCGCTCCTCCGACCAATCCAACATGGCGCCGTAGGGACGTTGTTATTGTTCCGTCGCTTCTACAAGCTTTTGCAGTACGATAAGAAAGTACGCAGACAAACGGCCGAGCGTGTTCATGCGGGCATGAGAGGATCATTTGGAGATAATGCTCCGATCCACCGGCTTCTTCCGAGGGATTGACTGCCCGTTTTACACGGAATACAGCGAGGGCAAAGGAGGCAAAAATGGGTGCAACAGACCGTACTGTCACTTCAGGCACAGCCAGCAGAGACGGCCGTCCTACGGAGCACCGGCGGATGTTAAAAAGCAAAGAGACCTTCACTCCGCACAGAAAGGTGCTACTGAGTCGTATTTAAATCCAGAAGTGACTGTAATGCTTTAGTCCGCAGCTCAGCCCGCAGAGAGGGTGTGCGTGTGGACTGGAACACAGTGGTGAAAATGTGTCGAAACGGGCTAATGAAACGTATAACTGTGTCAACGGTTATCTGTTACATTTAGCTGCACTGTACAAATAACTACAACTGAACCATATCACCAGTTATATCCCACTATTGGTAGATGCGAACTGAGCTATAGCTAGAAAGTACAAGATAACCTGCATTGAGCCCACACACAAGGAAACTGTACCGTTAAAGTAACGGAAGAACAGGAATTTGGGGGAAAATGCTCTATGACCAGCCACTATACACAAAACGAAGCAATCAAAAAGAAAAATAAGGTACCCGATACTGGTGTTGAAATACTCAGGAATTAAGTAAAGGCAACGAGGAAGTTGGAATTGAAAAATATGTGTCCTGTAGGTAGCAGTGTTGGCAGCATCGTTTTTTTTTTTTTTAAACCTTTATTTATTCAGGGAAAGTTGACTGCCAGGAAGCCTGTCCTTTTCAGGAACACCCTGATCACGTTCACACGGTTAAAAATGCACACCTTGAAGCTGTTGAGTGCAACCACGGTCTGATCTGCCAGACACTGAGCTGTTAAGAGTTAAAGGCCTTGCTCAAGGGCACCTCAGTGGCGATAATGAGGGAGGACCCCGGGGGGATTGAACCATAGACCCTCAGGGCACAAGCTGGCTTCTCTAACCTTCAAGCTGTCACTGCCCAAAAATAGCAATTAAAATAGAGACAATAACAATCTTAATATAGTAGACAGTAGAGTGATAAAGACAGTGTTGGAGAAGGTGACCATATAGGTAGTGTGATTGTTTTATAGTCCCATTCTTTTTTCATCTGATGAACAATAACATTTACTCATACTTTTCCTAAAAAAAAATTTTTTTGCTCTCCAGAGGTGTCGTCATCTTTAACAAAGTAATTTCGTATAATTTTAACATCTTAAGAGAATCCTGTCTATAAAATTTGTCCATTTACCATCTGAGCTTGTTAATTTATTCAGGGCTGCGACTAACCATTATTTCTATCCGCGATTAATCTGTCATTTATTTTCTCAATCGCAATTAGTTGTTTGGTCCATAAAATGTTAGAAGGTAGTGAAAAATCTCTGTCAGTGTTTCCCAAAGCCCAAGGTGACGTTCTCAAATGTTTTGTTTTGTCCACGACTTATAGATATTCAGTTGAGGATCATAGAAAACTGAATAAACCAGAAAATAATCACATTTGAGATACTGAAATAAGAGACTTTTTTTTTTTTCCAATAACAGCTTTATCAATAAGAATCTGCCAGTGATTAAGTCTGTGGGTGGGCGAGGCAAACCATCCAACCTGATCATTATAGCTGTGCAATTTTGTATGTTTTTAGATGTTATGTATTGAACTCTCGCTGGCTAACTAATCCTCTGAGAAAGACCTCGAGATGTGGTGGAAAGTAGTGATGTGCCAATTTTCTATTTTTCTTTCCTGGTGCTGATGCTAATACCTAAACTCAATGAGTTTGCTTTCTCTCGTTTTCCTACATTTCTAATCTGTATAACACCTTTACCTCATGGCAGGGAACTGTTTGGACGGCACAGTGTTCTGCTCCAGGGGTTGCTGTGGCACTAAAATTAACTGAGTGGCCTTCTGTCACAGAATGAATGTGACTGAAAGTAGAAACACAGAACTTTATAATCCCAGTGACAAAGAAACTGTTGTAATGTGAATCGGTGACATCATGGCCAAGGCCCATATTTGCTTAAAGGGATAGTTTGAATTTTTTTGAAGAGGGGCTCTTGTCCATTGTCAGTGTATTACCTACAGTAGATGGCGGTTTGCACATTATCTTGGTGTCACACTGCTTTTTTTGCTGGGAAACTGCCGTTTCTTAAGCCAAATATCTCTCTCTCCAAACCAACTAGACCCCATGGACAAAATCAGTCATCAATCAATCAATCATCTTACCTCACAGAGCACAGGAGCAGCTCGTCTACCGCTGCCTCGATTGGTTAGTTTGTTTATGTTATTGTGTAACTTTTGGTGATTTTGAAATATCCTTTAAAACACTGAAGTTACACAATAACACAAACTAACTGATTGTGGCAGCGGTAGATCAGCAACTCCTGTGTTCTGTGAGGTAAAATTATTGATTTCATCTAAGGAGTCTGGTTGGTTTGGAGAGAGCAGTATTCAGCCTATATACAGCAGTTTCACAACAGAAAGGGCTGTTGCTTAGCTTCCTACACCTGTGCTCCTGCTGCGTCTTCAAGCTGGGAGGCTGCCATGTACAGTAGGCAATACACTGACTGTGGCATCCTACAACCCCACTTCAAATAACTTCAATAACTATCCCTTAATGGTTGTAGATCAGATTAATACATCCCTAGTTGAAGCCCCCCCCCAAGAAATGTTTGTGGACCTTTTATGATTTTATTGAGACTCTTTTTGTCCTGCATCCCTGCAGAACAACAAGGCTATGATCCCTTCAACCCAGAAGTTGTGAGGCCACAGGAGCAGCAGAATGGAAAGCCGGCTGCATCTGGAGACCTCAGCGGTGCTCTGGAGCTGGTCAACAAAGCCATCGAGGAGGTCCGCAGTGAAGTGGAGAGGGAGAAGAGGAAGCTTTCGCGGATTGGAGATGAACCGTATGATCCCAGCGAGAATAGCGGTTTGTCTTCATCCGACGCCGTTAAAAGCAAAACGCCACCTTCTTCACACATGGCCTACGACCCAGGGAGTTATCAGATGACATCAGGAGGTTATAATCCCACCCCTGGCTGCAGCAAGTACACATTAGATTCAGACAACCAGGGGAACAACAGTAACTCCATGGAGTATGTTCCCACTTCAGTGAAAAAACCTCCACCTCGAACACACCAAATCCCCTCTCCTCCCTCCAGTCCAAAGTACTCCAACAGCACATCCTCCTCTAAGTGTAAATATACTGTGGACAACTCAAGACCATCTACAGACATGGAGTATGACCCGCTGTCCAACTACTCAGCAGGAATTGCAGTAAAAAGCAAGAGGGACAAGTCTGCACAAGCTGTTAAGTCAGTGGCGAGGAAGACAAACAAACTAGTGGGATCAGATATGTCAGATGAAGAGTGTGTCATTGCTGCGAAAAAGCCACGACAGGAGAGTGTAGACTCAAAAAAATACACTTTCTCTGACTCGGACGGGGAGAGCTCTGGAACAGAGTATCGGCCCACCTCACTTAGTAATGTCCAGCAGAGAAAAGGGGCATCGCTTTGGGACGCTGTGGGGAAGGAGAGAAAAGAGAGGACTGAGAGTATGCTAAATGCACTGACACAGAGAAATAAAGAGGACTTGGCAGGGGACTCAGACATCCAGGAAGATATTAAAGTAAAGGACAGCGTAGAGAAAAAGAAGGTGGTGAGTCGAGCTACTCACGAGAAAATTGGCAAATCTGAGAAAGTGCATAAGCTTGAGAAAGAAGTAAACAAAACCGCTGGTAGTAAGAGTAGCAGCAGCAGCAGTAAAGACAAATTGTCAACAAAGAGCTCGAGCCAGGACTCTGCAAAGAAAGAGAACAAGAGTCACGGGAAAAGAGATGATAGGAAACCCACAGTTAAGGTTAAGACATCTGATAAAGTTCAGAGGGAAGGCAGAGATGAAAAGAGAAGTGACGGTAAGATCAAAGTAAAAACAGACTCAAGCAAACGAGATAAAGATGCAGAAAATGGTGCAAGGGAAAGCAAGAAACCCAAGTTATCAGACAAGGAAAAGGAATTCAACAAGTATAAAGACCGTCAACACAAAAATGGTAAACTTGATAGCAGTAAAAGAGAAAAGGATGTAAAGAAAGTTAGTAAAAGCAGTTCAAGCAGCACAAGCAGTAGTAGTAACAGTAAAAGCAGTTCTGCAAACAATAAAGATAAAGTGAAGCAAAACATCAGCTCATCAAATGGGAAAAGACTCGAGGAGAAACGGCGAAGTCTGAGTCTTAGCCACGCGGATCTGTTCGGAGACGAGAGCCCTGAGGAGGCCGAACCGATGGAGGTGGACGACGATGAAGACGAGGAACCCGAAGAAGTGCTGGTGAGGAAATCGGCTGATGCTTTAAAGAGGAGACATCTGAACAAGAGGAAAGCATCAGAACTGACCTCGTCTTCCTCCGAGGATGAGGGGGACCACCAAGGTAGCAGGGCGGGTAAGGACGAGGTCGACGGCGTTGGAATCGACTTCTCTCGTTTCCAGGACGATCTGGACTTTGACTCAGATCCCATGGAGGAGTGTTTGCGGATCTTCAACGAATCCAAGGATGTGAAGAGGGAAGACAAGGGAAGGCAAGCTAAACAGGTATTTGGTGTTTCTTTCTTGTCACACTGGTGCACTTAAAGGGATGGTTTGGATTATTTGGAGATATCTGAAGTACTTACCCATAGTCAGACAGCCTTTTTGGGAAACCAACGTTATATAAGCCAGTGGCATGGCCTGCTTCAGAACACAAAAATTGTTCACCCAGCCCACAATCATCATCGATCATTATAAATAATTGGGGAGGTCATGATCATACATCAGTAAATTCTTGTTTGTTTATTTCCTTTACATAACTCATATTAATTTAACTTTGTTTCATTTTATATTTCTCCCCCCGGTGGCTCTTTTTGAGGTGTCTGAAATACATTTTACTGCTGACCCTGTCTACAGCAGTACAATGCTTAGCTACGTAAACAGTCCTGCTACTGCTTCTCAAAACTGGAGGCCATTACCCGTCAGTAAAACACTGACTATGGACACAACGCCACTTCAAAAAAAATCTGAATTATCCCTTTAAGCTATGTTTTTCATTCATCACATACTGTTTTTTTTTTTTGTTGGAGTAATATTTTGCAAATGACCTGTTTGAGGGATTGAATAAACATGCTATGTTGTGTCCTCTCAGCCTTCCAGGGATTCAGAGGAGGAGAAAGGCACAGAGAGCACTTTAACTACTCTCTTCCCTGGTCAAAAGAAGAGAGTCTCCCATTTTGTTGCCAAAGGAAGCGTAAGTTTGTCACCTTGACTTGTTAGTCTTCATCTCCATCCCACAGAGCTGTCACCCAGCAAATTTAATAGTCAGTCAGGGGCAAACACGCAGCATCTCTACCTGTGTTATAAAACCTTATCGCAACATATGACAGTGTAGAACGTCATTTTATACAAACAATGTTGGTTTACAAAACAGTAACTGTTTCAAGTGAGAACAAATCCTGTTACCATGACAACACAACTTTATCACAGGGGGAATGCACACAAATTAACACAACGTGTTAACAGTGAACAGTATTTAATAATTCATCAAGTTCTTGTGACATGGAGATCTCCCAAGCCATTTGGGTAAGAAGCAGTTTTGTAATTGGAGGTATTTTAGGAAGCCTGCAGTGAAACATTAGAACAAACCAGGAAGTGAACACTAGAAGAACAATATGAAAAAACTGGCATCTTGGGGGTGGTGTTGGGGATTTCCACTGGAATGGGTTGTAGTATTTAAAAGCACCATCTGATTTGACAATATGCAATCAGCTGACTGTGAAATGAACAGTTAGCGGAAATATTTAGCAGCCTGATCAGTCTGTCAACCTTATAAGGATGTTTTTGACAACAGGACCTTTCTGCACTACGGCAGCCTCAGTCTGTACAGATTTTTTGTTTGTTTTTTTGGCCATATAAATTTGAGGTATACTCACAAGAATTTAAGTTATAGATTTATGATTGAATTATTTAATTTTTAAGAATATATGCTGTTTTATTCTTATTAATATATGTAACCAATTCAATCAATTGTGCACAACAAAAGAGGGAACAGCTGGGCAAACTAATAAACGGATGGAACGATTAATCTATTATTAAAAGACTGTTAATTTAATCTGCATCTGTTTTGATAATTGATTAATTATTTGAGACATTTATTAAGAAAAAAAAAGTCCAGACTCTCTAATTTAAGATTTTGAAATATGAATATTTTCTGGTTTCTTTGCTCTACTTTGATCAACATTTTTCACCATTTCTGACATTTTGGAAACAAATAACTAATCAGTTAATTGAGAAATCAGTTGCAGCCCTAAACACACTAAATCAGAGTAAACAGTTTCACCATATTTTATATTTAAATAATCTCAAAGTAACGGAAAGTAATCAATTACTTTAATATTGTGATACCTGGATTATGTTACTGACTACAGTTTTGTAAAACTGGCTGTTTGCATTAGCTGATTTGCAGTTGTACGGTTACATTATTGTAACCAGAGGCTCAGTCAGATCTTAAGCAGGGAGGCAGCTCATACTGCCTGCACATTTGTATAAGTGCAGGTTGGTACTTCACAGTCAAATTTCAGAGGACTGGATTACAAAGCAGGTTCAGTATAGCAGGCATAGTCAGCCTTTCTTTGTACAAGTTAGCTCAACAAAACCTAAAACCCCAGTCAGAGATAACGGTTTTCACAACAAGGCTTATCAACTTTGTTTGTTAACTCAGACTTTCTTGTTCAGGCTCTGTGCACGTTCACATTTAAAGGTGTGTTTGGAGCATCAGTGGACTCGCACAGGAGCTGCCCACTTCAGTCAAGATGATGGCGTTGCTATAAGTGAGAGCTGTGGAGAATATAAAATATATTGCAGAGAAAAACAACACTGTTGATGCAAATAGAGCGAGAGAGGAGTGCTGTCAGAACATGTCTAATGGACTTAATGTGCTCTCAATGCCTGCTGTTTTTTTCTAATGTAACAGCTGTACATTAAACTTTAAAATCGATACAGCAGATTTAAACACTGTCCCATATTGAAGGATACATGAAAATCAGTTTAGATTTTGGCAAAAATCTTGGTGAAATTAATTTTATCGAAGGATAAATTGGATAGACTAAGTGAAAACTGACTCACAGCAAATCAGGATCAAACTTGATGGCCGGTTCACACTACATGGTTCAGCAGTGTGTGCGCATGGTGTTAACCTGTTGGTTTTTGTTTTGGTACCAGTATCAACAGGTTAGAACAGCCACACAGCCTGCTCGAGCAGCGCTGCTCACACACGTCACACACGGCTGCAGCCACGTTTCATGAAGAGATTCAGAGGCTCGCTTATTTTATCCACGTGACACGTGTGATTCTTGGCAAAAATACACAGAAAATGATCCATTGACAGTCAAATCGACATTATATCAGCAACATGACACCTTTTTCTTCAGTTTCTATAGTGTCTGTATCTGTAGAATATGTCACAGACATGAAAAAGATTGGGCAAAGGGCAGTGTACTTTCTTTTTCTCTTTTCTTTTTCTTCCTCCTTCCCTCCATACTTCTGACTGAACAAGGGAGAAAATCACTGTTTCACAATCACCTTGTTTGGACACCACAGGTGTGTGAGCCACACCAGTTTAGCGAGGCAGCGTCACTCACAGGTACATGCAGGCAGTGTGAACCTGTTTTAAAAATATCAGAAGTCTGGAAGTCTGTAGTTGCTTCATCTCTCTGTAGTGTGTCGATGATCTGCTGTGTAAAAACTGAAGCGTTAATATGACGTGACGTAAATGGGGAAAAAACTATTTTCTATCTATTTGCTGTGATACGGTTTTGTTCAGTGACATCACTAATGTACAGCTCAGCAGTTTTGCATATGGAGCTTCTTCCCTCAGCTGAGAATCTGTATCACTCATAAAGAACAGTGGAGTGGGGCTTTTTACAGCTGATTAAATCTGAAACTCTGAACATAATCTGCTCCTGACCAGGTTATGAGTTCATCACAAGTTGCCATGGCGATCTAGCCAGGTTAGAAGCATTGAAAACAGTGACTTTAGAGTCATCATACCTCACATTGATACCCATTAATCTCGCTTTGTAGTCCAGCCCTCGGGTGTTCCCACCAAAACCATCTTGCAGTCACCGACTTTGTTTGTAGCCAAATAATAACTCGACTTAATAACTTTTTAATAAAATGTGCTTCTGTTTTTATCAGAATGATGCACCTCCTAAGTCTGTGGTGCGGCCGTACAAGAGACTCACAGCGCAGGAGGTTTGCTACCAGCGTATGCAGCTGGCGCAGCAGCAAGCTGCTCAGCTTTCTGCTTCAGTCAAAGCTGCCTCACAGAGCTCCAGCCCCGG
>JAJHUR010073115.1:0-12366 GCA_027495735.1 Lutjanus campechanus
TAAAACACAAACACACAAAAAAGGAAAACACACACACACACACACACACACACACACACACACACACAATAATTAGTGACAAACATTGTAATTGCATCTCATAAGGATAGCAAAGTCTCATTAAAAAATGAAATGAAAAAAAAGGCGACATCCACCATACTGTGTATTGACAGAGAATAACAAATGTCTTTTTTTGGTGCTTCATTTCTTAAAAATTAATTTGAATTTGATGTGTTTACCAAAACACTGATTGCTTTAATAAGCTTCACATTGTTGAGTGGTTGTTTGTGTGACCCCCTGACGGAAACTAATTGACTTTGAGGCTAAAACTTTGATTGGAAATGTTGTCTTACTGGAACATCCCTCTGGCAGAACTGAACTGAGAGTGTAGTTAGATTTTGCTGAAAGTTTATTTATTGTCTGTGCACTGTAAAACTTTTGTGAATTGCTGTTCAGAAAAGAAACAAAAAGACAATCGCCTGGGAAAATATGAGAGAGAAATTGATTATTTTATCTTAATTTGTTATGTCTGTGCTACTAACACAAAGCAATTAACAAAAACAATCACACATGTACAAAGTCATTGTCTAATATTGTGCCTGTAAATAGTTTCATATGAATAATTTCCATCATCCTTGACTGATTAGACAAAAAGGGTATTGTAAATGGGTTATTGTAATGATAATTTAATTATTTAATTAAATTCAAGTTAAAAGACTAAAATGAACAGCAGGTACAAACAGGTCCAAAATGAACTTTTTAGCTCACCAGCCAAATGTCTGGTGGATGAAAAATTCTACATGCCAAACTTTTTAAAATTTAAATTTATCCATATCAATATTGTTTTTAATTTAAATTATTTTGTTATTTATTTAGAGCATTTTACACAACACACACACACACAAAAAATGCTCCCTTTCTCATCTCAAACTATTCCTACAGCCTGCAGCCTGTCAGTCAGTCACCAGGGCATCATTGTTTATATCATGTTTATACCACTTAATGTTTTGCTGTCCATTAAGGGTCAAGTTACACTGTTTAAATGCTGGCTGCAGGCATGCTAACGTTCTATGCAGCTGCTGTCAGGGGCATTGACTTACAGGCTTTGAAAACGGTCTCTTTAGCCTTTAGTTACACTGTATTCTCTCTCACTGACTCTCACTTACTCTGCTCTGTGACTGACCAAGCTACTGCTCACTGCAACACCACTCTCTCTCTCTCTCTTTCTCTATATTCTATGATACTCTGTCACCCAGATGTATTCATTGCTTTAACATTAACTGGTACTTGGTAGCGGCAACAAGATTCGGTCAGTGCCATTATAAGTACCGAGTTCGGTAGCCAACCCTTCCCACCAAGGTGTCGGGGTAGCTTTCGAAATTTACATCCCAAATGAAAAATCCACCTAAATTTGGTGCTTGACAGATGTTAATTTTGAACTCTGGGTACAAACCTGTGATTTCAAAAACATGGAACTGATGCAAGTATAATATTTAATCATGTACAAAGCCAATCAAGAAGTACTCTGAGTTCATAAATAGTGGCTGAGACAGTTATTTATTGAGGTCTAACTCAGCTGAAGAGAAATTCCTTTGATTTAAGACCAGCGCTTGTTTCTAGTTGTCACTGTTTTAATTCTTTCCAATTTAGATGATAATATTTTAAGCACTGTCCCCATAGGTTGGTGAAGGCTTCCAGCATCGAGATAAAACTTGGGGGCCACAGGGGGCCACCTACATGGAATATTTGGTGGCCAGAGTTTTTTCTGACCACACGCCATGGTTAATGTCAAGCCCTGCTTATGCCTTGTTAATTTGCTAATAGTGCTGTTCAGTTTGCAATACAAACTCAACACTATCTTAATCTCTTTCTCATCTAATTAAAACCAAACCAGTGGTTCAGGAGGTGTAATCCCTTCCTTTTCTAAGGAAAGCTTTTATCGTTAAACATCTGCTGAAATTGTTGAGTTCCACAAAGAAATTGCTGACCATCCAGAATCAATCTGAAAGAAACAACCACAATGAATTGATCTGTGGTGAGTGGTGAGTATGGCATGACTGTATTCTTGGTATTGATGCTAGTAACACTATGGAAATGCAAAATCTGCTCAATTTCCCATTAAAGTATTCATAGTACAGGTAGCTATAGTTTGGACTTGTTTCTCAGTGACTGATGGGATCTGGTTTGTGTGTGCATTCCACATTGAACGGCTATAAATCACAAGTCAGGTGTAGTAGTTGTTTCTTTTTCCATCACTGCTAATCACCTCATAATGCGACTGGATGTGTTGCATACCACCAGATCGATGAGCTTGATACTACATCCTTAGCTTCATCACACAAACACACAGACACATACTTTCAGTTTTGTGTGAATCTTTTGTGAGTGCAGAAAGATGGAGCTCAGTGAAGGAGAGAGATGACAAGTGTGTGTGTGTGTGAGAGAGAGAAAAATGACTTCTAGAAACAATGGAGGAGTGTAGGTGGGAGAGTTAGAGACTGAACGACAGCACTGTGACACGGTGGAGAGACACAGAGTGAGATGTGATAGCAGCTCAACAAAACTGAGAGAAAGAAAACAATTATGACAGACCCATTAAGAGCAAAAAGCTGGAATGATTAAGATGAATCATCCAGAGAAAAGGTGACCACAAAGGTGAAGCAGAAATTTTCCCCCAAATAAAAATAGGGCGCCTTCTTAAGTTTGGTTGCATTTGATTGACAAAACATCATGAAAGACACAAACTGTACTGTGGGGGAAGTTTGGCATGTCGACAAGATTTACTTGAATGGTGTAATGATTTTCTCAGCAATGGAATAACAAACAGTAAGGCTAATTGTACAGTTGTAAGTGTTTATACCAACATTATTGAATTGTCATTGACATATGTTAATCTCAAGTGATAGCCTTTAAACATAGTTATCCCTTAATTAATTATACTACTTAATGACTTACTTAATCACTACTTACTTACTTAATTATTGGTATAATTACTGGCTGTAAGAATTATCACTCCCTCTTTAAAGCCCCACACCAGTGTATTTAGGCATTCATATTTTTCTGTCATGTCAAGAATGTTGATTAACCACACTGTTTGCAAAATAGATTTTAACAAAAAAAAAACTTAATTTTGTGCTCAATGTTACGAAGCTGTAACACTGAGCTATAGCTGTGGCTATAATAGAACTGTGGCATATGACTACAGTACAAGCTTAAAGTTATACAATACCTTCCAACCTTACACAAGAGCACCATCATGCCTCTTTGTCACCTTGACAGCTATACTGCTCCCTCTTCAGTAACATGGCATGGACAGCACCCAGGAAGCAATTGTGCTTTGTGATTTTTAGGTTACCGTTATATAAATAAAATTTGACTTGACTCGAATGTGCGCCACAGTTCCCTGTCCCGTGTACGTTATTACCACGCATCCCTGCGAGGATATATCGTTAGCTAGTTAGTTGGGGATGCAGTTTGTCAGCTGCAGAGCATCCAGCTCGGTAGCCAACACCTAATCAGCTCTTTATGTCCCACTGAAGTCAACAATGCCCTCCTTTGCATCCTCAAACAAGCTGCAAGTGAAGCAAGGGAGGGCAGCATTGACTTAACCAGCAAGACATAAAGAGCTGATGAGATGAGGGACAAGTAAAAGATTCACCCGCAAGGGAAAGAGAGGGAGAGAGGGAGCCATCCCCTCCAAGTAGGGTGCCTCTTGCGTCAGGAGACCTCGTCTAATTGGGATCCTCATTTTCAAGTGAAGGAGAGGGAGAAAAATCCTCCACCTCAAAACTTATGTTAGCGTGACCACTAGGGAATTCATGACTGCTGCTATTTAGAGGTTATCAACTACTCCCAAAAAAATAGCCAACTAGTTGCAGGAGATATATATATATATATATATATACAGTATATATATATATTTTTTTTTTTTACCCAATAACAATGATCAATTCTCATCAAAAAGGACCCTGATACAACCAGTAAAGGGTTAACTAATCTTGATGGGACCAACATGGGGATAGGTCCCTGACTGTCTCTGAGAGGCTGTCTACAAATGAGCTGTGATCTGATTGGACTAAACCTCCAGCAAGCTCGTCTGAGCAGGAGTAAAGATGCTCTCTTGAAGAGATAGCAGGAGTCCTTCCTTCTCTAAGTACCTTAAATTCTACTTCTATTTATGATACACAGCGTCGACTATTGTTTTAATAGTCGGCTATTCTCTGTTACTCTAATATCCATGCTATCAATGTTGACCAATCTGGCTGCCACAATAATGGACTACGTCCAACTTTTAATCACACTGACATTTTCTGAGGAACAGAGTTTTGAATTAACACTGGCTTTAATTTCTCTGTGTCCATTCTACATTATCAGTGAGAATCACTGGGCTTTTTTGTTTTTGTTTTCCACATGCACATACTCATTGAAGGCACATGCAGAGAAGATTTGCTAGTTGTCCAAGGTGTTCTCACATGATGAAACAGAACATGATGATCAGAAGCACAGGGAAAGACACCACATGGTCTAAGGTTTTAAACTGTGCTAAGAAGAACAAAAAGAAGTCAATAACAGGATAAAACTTCTTGTGATAATGTACAAAATTAAAACCCTAAATATTCAGGAATGTTCTGACAGAAGTTAGCATGGAAAGGGGATGGAATTACGAATAAAACATATTTATGCAAGAATGGATTACACTCAGAATCCAGCTGTTTTGCAGGGAAAAGGGGGATTTTGGGAAAGTCTGGCTCAGCTTCTTTTTGTCTATTGTTGCTTCACCTATGATGGCCTGTTAATCTAGCTGATGCAAATTGATCCTGCTTTCTCACACACATAGGCATGCGCGTGTCTGCGTTTGAGTGAGTGTCTGTAAATCTGGATATCTGTGTCATATGTGGAGTGGAAGGTTGGTAGACAATGACGCCACAAAGTGTGCTTCTGAGGCGACATCCTAATTTGTCACACCAATATCTTCTGCAAGCAGACTGTACGCATGTCACCGTAACTTAAGTCAGTACAGTGTTAAACTAAAGATAAAGAGAGAGGCCTATTCTCGGCTTTGAAAGACAGAAATGCACAGAGGAACATGGAAACATATAAATGAACATTATATACGATGATCAGAAAACACAAGGAAATATGCTGCACATGTACACAAAACAAATACTAGTGTATAGACTGTGTACACCAGCAGCCAAGTTTACTCCATCCATTTCAACAGAATGATCAACGCTTGCATGCATCTCCACTATCTGTTGCTGTGTAGCAACAAATTTCCATCTTTATCTCTCTATCCTAAGGGCATAAACAGAGCTTGATTTTTAAACATCAAAGATTGGCAGAGGACCTAATCTACATCATCAGTTTGACTAAAATCCAAATGGACCATGTGGCAATGAACAACTGCATTTGAATCTCAATATACAATCTGAATGCATAATGCATGTAAATATCACGCACAAATTTTGTGAATGAACAGGTGCATTACTGGGGATGACAGTCAAATAATTTGTTTTTCTCTGTTTATGTCTTCGGGGAAAATAAAATGACCTCGTATTTTACAACACAGGGTGTTTACATTCACTCAGATACTTTCATTCACAGCTAAAAGGGTCCCACAAGGTCTCTAATGGAACAGGGATCATCTCCCTCCAAAGTATACCCTCCAAAAGTATAGACTGTAAGGTATTCTTCATTCGTATTTTTTCTCTTTTAGGCAAGTAGATATTAAAGCTACTACAGGGTGTTTTTAACTGGTTATGAAATCATCTCAATTTATTACTGATGCCTCTAGATGACCTACATAGGAAAACAAGACCATCCGCAAGCAGCTTGACTATTTCTGTATAGTTATGCTTAATGCCTGCCACCGGATGGGATTCTCTGTAAAATCAGATGAAACGAGTCTGTATTTATATCTTCCCAGGCAGAGTTACAGTGAGTGGTACTGTATATAAGAAGCAGGAAGGGATTCTTCTTTGGTTCTTCTTCTTCTTCTTCTTCTTCTTTATTTTTGACATTATTTTGTGGTTCTTACAGTGGAAATACTACAGCTTTTGTCTATGGGGACCTCCAAAATCAACATAATATGAAAGTTCCTTGTAGTAGCTTTAAGTGATGATAAGACTGCAACTTCCTTTAGTTTTGGCATATTAAACAAACATGTGGAAACATCCCATGTGTGGTCCATAATACAAGAGAGAACAAATTTCCATGTTGTGATAAAAAAAAAGTATAATTGGAGGATAATTCCATCAGATTTTAATGATGTTTTGTTTCAGATCAACTTTTGATGAGATATAAACAAATTTAAGGTTGTTTACTTCTGCTAGAGTAAATTTAAAATGTATGACCTGAACTATGACACTAAACTTTATTTTTTATTTTTTTAATTGAAGGGACAGCCTTAGGGATGCACATTTATATAATGCCGTAGCCATGCAATGTCGTGTATTTTAAGCAGCATCTTTTTTTTTCTTTTCTTTTTTTTTTTTGTAGTTTGACAATAGCCTGGCACATGTCATGCATATTATTCACAATATTTAACTGAATGCTTTATCCATTTGTCCTTGCCTCAAGCACTTTTCACTTGAGAAATCAAAACAAATTGCTTTGACATATTTGAGAGAATAAATGTAGAGAGTGTGTACTGTAGTTGTTTGCATATTTGTGTTGGTATATTGGCACAGTAGATGATTGTATGCCAGAGTGTTTTCCACAGCCACACTTGTTCCCAGTGCCCTGCCCCCTCTTATGACCACCTACTTATGACCTTTGTCTCTCACTCTGTTCTTTGATTCTTCCTCCCTCCCTTCCTTTCTATACAGCTTCTACTCACCACTTTCTTCACTGTTTTTTCTCCCACTTTTCTGTCTCCTACTGCAACTGTTGTCTGTTTCCCTCTCTACCCACTCCCTACCACCTGTCTGTCCCCCTCCCAAAAATCTCTTCTCTATAATCTCTCTCCCACTCACTCCCCTCTCCTGCCCCGCTCTGCACACAAACCAGACAGATGCTAAGGTTTAATGCTTTAATTTGGCTGCCTGTCAGCCCCTCAATCTCTTTGATACTTGTACACCTAGTCCCATCGAAGACACTGTGATCCAATTTGGGTGAGCTGGCGTGCGCTCAGACAGACAGGGGTTTGTGAGACAGCACACTTTTCTCCTCTGTGCTGTTTGAGTGTGTTGGCATGTTTGTCAGGGCACATGTTTTTATTTATTTCGCTGCATGTATGTGTGTAGTTGCGTTGGAGGGAGGGCAGAGACACAAAGAGAAAAAAAGAGAGAGATTTGTCATTTGGCAGCACAAAATGTCTAGTGCACACACACACAAACACAGGAACTTACACACACTAAAAATACACATTTAATTAATGCTGCCAGTTTAAGGAGTGCAGTGTTTGAAATGTTTACCAGAGAAGCAAGCACAGCCCTGGAGCAGCACAGCACAGAATCATCTAGAAAAGGGGTTGGAACAGAGTGAATATACTCTATCATTAATAGGAAGAAATACTGGAGCTGCAGGTGGAGTTGGAACGGACTCCAGCAATGGTCAATCGATCAAAACAACTCCACTAATCACCTTTACATGTGGAGGACATCTAACCATGACATACTGACAGTTTTCAGGCACTGGTGGAAAACCAGCAATAGCAGCAGTCCAGCCTTTTCTCATCCAGAAAATAAAATAAATGTCTTCAGGATGTCTTTATCCTTTCAATAAACTTCTTAAGGTTTCCTCGTATAAACTTGGCATCTGCTTCAGGAGTGTAACAGGTTGGTGTGCAGAAAAGCAAAGACATTTGTGTGCTTATTTTGAAAGAGCACATCCCTGTTCACTTAATCAAAGGAGCCTTAATAGATGAGCATAAACTGATGAAAGGACAGATGAATTACAAGCAACTGTGTATGACAATATTGGAAAGAATCATTAAACTAAGTGGGTACAGATTCTGCATTATAATATGTAATTTTGAATCAGTATGTGCTCCTCTGCCAGCAATGCCAATAACTCGGTGCACCTGTGTTTGCACTGAGATTGCTGGCCAGGCTGCGCAGGCTTAGTTTCATTCCAAACCTGCACACAGCAACTGTGTTAACAAATCTGCAAACAGTTGCAGGCAAACAGAAAATTAAACACAAGTGTTGCAGGTAATTTTAAAAGTTATCTTGATAAAATAATGAATTAATGAAAGCCCATATCTGTTATTCTCCTCTGGGCTCAACTATCCATTGTGATCCAAACACAAAATTGCCTTGTGTCTGATAAAACTGGAAAGGAAAATGGTGCAGAGAGTATATTTATGTATTTCTGTCCTTGTCCTCAGGCATCACTGAAAGGTAACTTTTTATGTTCCAATCATTTTACTTCATTTAAATTTTCTTCGTGTATGTGTGTTTTTCTCACAAAAGACACTTTCTAAACTGCCACAACTTGTTATGACCACAAAAGGAACTTTTTTACCTTATGATTCCATTTTTTTTGGAATGTTTCTCTTCCCTGCCTGAATTAAGTTTTAAGCTTGTAACGGCTGACACACATTTTAAGTCCCTGTGTTATTTTTCTGAATATGACAGCAGAAAAACAACTTTTCTCTTTTAGTTGTTCACATCAAGGCGGGAAGCTCCTGTTAATAGGACAGTCCTTGTCCAAAACATCACAAGCAGAAGAAATGCTTCCAGCACAATTACATAAGAGTAAGCTCAGTTGGAAGACGCGGCACCAACTAAATCATTACCCCCTCAAAGACTGTGATTCAGTTTGGGCAGGTCGACAGACGCCCAGAGGCAGGTGTGTGTCACAAAGTGTCTCAATGTTTGTAACAAGAAAGGTGAAATCACACCAAGTCCAAATGTCAGAGAAAGACAAACCAAATAGCAGGCAGAGAAGGAGCAAAGTTAACACCCAGCTCATAAAAATTGGCCTCTTAGAGGAACTATGCACATACAGTGAAGAAAATCTTGCTTCAAACACTTCACTACAAAGCCTAACATTATCTCCTCAATATCAAGCAGTATATGCTGAAGCAAGACAAGATCTCTTTCAGATGACACCAAGTCTTCTTTGTCTTCTGGCTGCTCCCGTGAGGAGTCGCCACAGCGGATCATGTGAATCACGTTGCATGTCCTTCCTGACACAAACCCCCTCATTTATCCAGGCCTGGGACAGGCACTTTGTGAATGCACAGGCTTGTGCAATGACTGGGGAATCGGGGTACAGTGTCTTGCCCAAGGACACTCCGACACGTGGCCACCAGGAGGTGGGGATCAAACAGCCGACCCTTACAAGACGATTCCCTTCATCACCTGTGCCACAGCTGCCCCATATTATGACACCAAGTAAATTTCAACAAAAGAGGTCCTGAACAAATGGACTTTAACTGAGGAATCAAATGTACAAACTATGCAGTGAATTTCATTTAATTTCACTGCACAAATACATTTCGCTCCTGTACAAATCGTCGCCAAATACCAAGGTCAATACAGTAAAAAGAAGTCAGTGTTGACTATTGTTTTCACACAGACACAAACCTCAAAGTCCTGTGTTTGTTTGACACTTCCATTCACCACATTTCCTCCTCGCGTGCACATTCTCACTCTTTATACTACAGTATGTCACCCAATTTCACTGAAAGCACGTGGCTTTGTGTGCGTGTATACTTGTGCACGTTTTCTTCTCTCTGAGACTTATCTGTGTGGTTTTAATATAAAACTGACTTTAACACAAACACCATTTTTTCATTGACTCTTTTTCATCCCAGATGTCTTGTTCAGACACACAAAGCTTTTTAGCCATGTCAAAGAGTAATGCTTTTCACTTGTTTTGTCTTGCTTTTTTCCTTTAATTGCAGAATGAGTACTTAAGCTTTTAAGGGCTGACATAAAAATACTGGTTTGTGTTCCAGGGCTTTTTGCTGAACTGAAAAAATGTGCTATGCTTATCTCAGAGAAACAACCCTTGTGCAAAAACAAATAGAAAGAAACTAGAGAAAAGGGCTAAATAAATGACTATATAAGTATAACCAGAGGGCTCAATAATGGTGAAACCACATATGAACATAGATATGTTTACCTTTACAGGTTTGTGTGTACCTCTGCAGCTTGGCAAACTTGTGTGGACATGCAAAAAAAACAAAAAAACAAAAAACAAAACAAAACAAAACACATGAACATTACCCTGTCCTGGTATAAGAATAGAGTATGGAGAGAGAAATAGAGCCGGAGTAAAATGGAAGGAAAAGAGTGAGAGCTCTGTGTTTCCATGGCAATGGCATTTTGATTGTAGGGCCTACAAGAAGCACAGCTGGAAACAAAGAGTGTGGGGGTTAACTACAGTAAGGAAGGAAAAGGGGAGATCTAGTTTTTATTTTTGGTTTGTTTGTTCTTAGTACTGATTTTACCCTTGGTGCTGTTGCAACCTAAATTCAGCAGAAGATGATTCTTGCAATTTGCAAAGTTTTATTAGTTCCAGAGGAACAATTAAAGTTTAAAAGCATTTAACCACTTTTAAGCAAAATTAGAAAATTAGGCTGCCTCTATAACTCCTTGAAATGTTTGTGTGTTTTTCCACCTACACTTAGTTCAACTGATCTGTTAATTATCAACATGTACTACCAGGGATATATGTTGTCTTCAGGGACAGAGGGTGGTACAGATTGGGGGAAGGGCATGCAAAAATATAAATGATTACTGCCCCCTGAGAGTCAAAGATTCAGTCAGAGTCAAGCAGTCATTTTTTGGGACGGTTGTCACCCACATAGGATAAAATAGACAGAACCTTACAAAAATGCACAGGGATAAAATGTTTTGTTTGGGAATTGTAAAGAGTTTTAAATTAGCTAATGCACTGAAAAAATCCAAGTGACAGCATGCTTTGGGTAATTGATGAAAGAGACTGAAATGAGTGGTTGGTAAAACTAGTTTTGTCTCTTGTTTTTTAGCTGCGGCATTGTACAAAGAGCAACAGCATGGTGGACTGTAAACATTACAAACCCAGTCTCAAAATCACCACAAACTGTGATGAAAATAGGGGAGAGTGACAGAAACGGAGGGGAGGTGACATGCTGCAGTGGCTGCGGTCACACTGTCAGTTGCTGCAGCGTGTCACCTTTGCTGTGCTGGGAATTTATACCTGAACTATGAGCATGAGGATGCACACTATAATTTTCTCTGACTGTATGGAAATCTGATGTTTTCACATCACAGATGGTGAAGAAAGGTGAAGATGTGAGTCTTACTGGTAATACATACTGATGTAGACTGATATAGGAGGTTAGTGTGGAGTTGAACTAAAAAAAAAGGAATGAAGAGTGAAATCTTCGTACTGAAGAGCCAAATCTGATATGACTGACAAAATTCTTAGTCGGGCACAGCAGTAATGATTAGCCAGAGCCTTCAAAAGCAGGACCTAGTAGTCGAGACCAAGACCACTTTGACAGGAACACAAAAGGTCCAAGCTGTGATACAACTCACTGCCAAAAAAGATAACAGTGTGTCAGTGTGGCATATCGAGCTGTGTGGCGGAGCGATCAAATTATGGCCAAGCACAGGTTAATTCTTCAAAAGGATGTTCAGTTCTAAAGATTCTGATTAATGCTCCAAGCAGGAAAATGATCCAAAGCATACGGCCAACTGTATATTGGAAAGGCTTCAGAAAAAAACAATGAGATGAGACAGCCAAAGATCTGTGCAGAAACCCTGCCTGAATGTTAGAGGAAAAAAGGCAGATGTATTAAGCTAAAATGGGACACCTACACCTTCAGACCACCATTTTTGAAAACCCTGAGACTCCCTGCAAGTTAAATCACTTTCACCAAGTAGACAGTGCCAGACAAAAAGGAAATAGCTTTTCTATTTTGAAAATTATCCTCAAGTACCCTAACTATCATGAGACTGTAAAACTATTCACGCTGTAGTGCCACGATCTATCCATCTTCCACCCTGTTCTTCAATTCTCCTTTTTGCACCTGTCTGAGTTTGTCACTCTTTCCCTCTCTGGATTTTAAACTTGTCATCCAGGTCGATGAGTTGTACTCCCCCGTGTAAACTGAACACAAGTCTAAGCCATCATTACAGCCTTCGGTAATTGCTCTTTGCCAAACACATTTTCCCATTTGCTCTAATTGGGAGCTGAGTGTAATTGAATTAATTTTCCAAGTAATCAATCAGCTTGTGTCAATCAATGTGTCCAAGTTCATTGCATGTATCCGCCTCCATTATGCTGATATGAGATGGTGTCCATGGTGATGCATTTACAGAGTGTGGGTATGCTGTGTGTCTGTGTGTGCGTGTGGGAGCCATGTGTAGATGCAGACGTAGGCCCACTTTTGTGTCTTTTGACCCCATCAAGAAATTCTTCAGCTTT
>JAJHUR010073145.1:0-17909 GCA_027495735.1 Lutjanus campechanus
GTGTGTGTGTGTGTGTGTGTGTGTGTGTGTATGTGCGCACTATTAAGAACCCATCGAGTTTGACGGAGTGGGAGGATGTACAAGGTCCCATTCATGCTGTGGTCCCCACTATATTTACCCAGGCACCAACCAGGGAGATATGACGTCCGCAACATTTTTACTGGCTTTCTTAAATCTGTTTTTTTTTCTGCTCGCATCACCAAGCGTGTCCTTTCATTTTTATTGAAATATGAAGATACTTTAAAATAATTTGTTTCCTTGTTATGCCTTTCAATACATGTAAAGTACACGTCTACAGTATACGTGTAAGTGGATAAAATTCACATGCATGATCTCAATTCCACCATTTTTCCTTTTGCTTTACAATCTCAGACTGCTCAGGAAATCCATCAATACAGCTCCTCATGCAGACACCTCTTTAAAAGCCTTAAAAAACACTCTCATCTTTATATTATGTGCATGATCTTGCCAAATAAATAAATAAAAAAATAAAAATCTGCACCTCACATGGTCATGATCATGTGTGTCCCGGGTCATACTGTAACCTTTGCAGCCGCGCAGCAATGCCCTGCAGGACCAGTGTTATGGTTAAAGCAGCGACCCTGACTCTATGCGTGCAAGACCCGGGGCAACCGGCGATCAATAAGCATCATGTGAGCATCACTCACGGGTTCCATGTCAGCTGTTTCCTGTTTTTTCCTGAGGAGACGGCCGCACCACCGCCATGGTGAATGCCCGAATAGGGAGGATACAGAAACATAGAAACGCTATCATGGAAGTCAAAAGGCTTTCTTTATCATATGTCTGGCAGGGTATAGTGTGTACTGTGCATTTTGTGTGTGTGTGTGTGTGTTGAGGAACGAAAGAAATGCAAAGCCATCTGCTCTGCTCTTATCACAGGGCTGAGTGGTGAAATCTACTATAGCTGAGTCTTTCCCAGGGACTTCTTTTAGGTCTGTGTGGGCATGTGTAAGTTGTTGTTCTTTATTTACAGTTATTATGAGAGTCGACGAAATAATCAATAAAGTTCCGGTAATATGAATAGAAATCTCAGCATGTAGGAGATTCATGGGGTATTTTAGGCTGCTGTGTTGTGTGACCAAAATATTTATTTTGATTTTAAATAAATGTAGTGGTCAGAGTGGCTGCTGAATGTGTGATTTAATAAAGTCAAACTTTTGTGTGGCATGTGATTAGACCCTCACTGCACTGAGAAAATCAGGCATAACATTACAAATAGGGCTGCAACTAAGGATTATTTTCATTATCAATTAATCTGCTGATAAATCAATTAATTGTTTAGTCTGTAAAATGCACAAAAAAAAAAATGTGAAAAGGGCTGGTCACAATTTCCCAAAATGCCCAAAATTACATCTTTATGTTGCTCCTTCTGTATAACCAACAGTCCAAAGCCAAAGACTCTTCATTTACTGTGATAAATAACAAAGAAAAGCAGCAAATCCTCACATTTAAGAAGCTGGAACCAGCAAATGCTTGACATTCTTGCTTGAAAAATTACTCAAACAATTAATTGAATATCAAAATACTTCGCAAAGAATTTTCTTTGGATTAAATAATCAGTTAATCTGCTGATTACCCTTACAATTAATAGTTCAATTTATAAAATGTAATTAAAAAAAATTTAAAAAAAAGTGAATAGTGAAAAATCACTATTTCGCAGAGCCCAAAGTGACATCGTCAAATAGCTTCCTCTGTGTATCAGCTGTCCAAAACCCAGAGATTCTTCATTTACTATCATAAATGACAAAGAAACTCAGCAAATCCTCAAACTTATGACGCTGGAAGTAGAAAATGTTTGACATATTTGCTTGAAAAATGACTCAAATGATTAATCGATTATGAAAATAGTTGGGCACTAATTTTCTTTTGATTGACTAATATTTTGCAGCTGAAATTCCAAATAGAAGAAATATGTGTCAAATTGTAGGGAAAAGCGTAAATTTTATTTGGATATTTTTTTGCACAGTTTTGTGTTGTTTTTAGTGTGATTATAAATATACATATATATATATTTTCCCAAGTGTTTTTCCTTTTCTCCTGCTGATGGCTGTTTAACCACCCAAACACCTTTTCTCACTCACTGTTCTTCCTTTTTTCATTTTCTAAATTTCTTTCAAACGGCTACAGTTAGTTATTTGTCTTTTGGGTAGTTTCCTGCGGTGGGAAGAAGTCGCCGGTGTGAAGAGGAAGTGTGTGTTTGAAGGGCCAGTTGCTCAGGATGTCACCACCCCGCCACTGGCTAATGAAGGGGACATAAGCACAGGGCCAGGGCAGCAACACACACACACACAGACACACACAGACACACACATGGACACGGCAGGAATGCAGCAGCTGTCACCAAGGTCCAGGCAGTTATGAAAGGGATGAGGTATAATTGTGTCTGCAAGTGTGTGTGTGTGTGTGTGTGTGTGTGTGTGTGTGTGTGTGTGTGTGTGTGTGTGTATGTGTGTGTGTGTGTGTGCGAAGTGGCAGTGCCAGGGGTCAGGGGGCTGTTGAGAGCTGGGAGAGGCCTGTGTTTGCTTCGGTGACCCACAGACTGCCACCAGCAAAGAGGATCATCACGTAATTGACTTAAGTGAGAAGAGAAAGAGCGATTTTGCCGTGTTTTAAGACACGTCTGACCATATGGCAGACACATTGTTGTGAGAGGCTGTTCTTTCCCGTCCTGTGTCCAGAGGAAGGTGACATTAGGTGTGACCTGCGCTAAGTGACAGGAACTTGGGCATACTTTCACCGCGGCTTCTCCCTTTTCCTGTTATTCCTCAACTCCTGTTATTTTGTTTGCCTTGGAGCCGTGCCAGCGCAACGGGCAAAATCGACAGCCTACTATTTTTACATCCGTCTTTAAGGACCCCTGTCTGCCTCGCTCTGCCTGCCAATTTGCCCCATCAGCAGTGGCAGCAGCAGCGGAGAAGAAGAAGAAGAGGCTCTCAAGGCACCGAGCCTTTCATTTTTCTGTTGGCGGTGTGGCTAATGCTGTCACTGTTATTTGAAAAAGCACTCAGGCTGAATTGCTATTATTATTGTTAAAACCATCATCATCATCATCAGGCTTATTTATGGTTATGGATAATTATGGTAATTTTGTTCAGGGCTCACAGTTGACTCCATCTCTTCCCCCCCGCTAATCCGACATGTACTGTTTGAGTGTGTGTGTGTGTGTGTGTGTGTGTGTGTGTTGTACATTTTGCCGGTAAATTACCAAAGTTGTTGTGCAAAGAAAATGGTTTTCCGACAGGTAACAGTGATTTCATGTCTGCAGTTCACATGTGAGGTGAGGAGAACTTGTTACCTCTCTTAATGCATACGTTGAACTCTGGGGCTTATGTGTGTGAGAGGAAGAAGAGGAGGAGGGAGGAGGGAGGAGGGAGGAGGGAGGAGGGAGCAAGCCCCCCCCCCCCATTTTCAGTTTCATTTCTTTCTCTCAAGTCTTTTTCGCTCCCGTGTTTTACCCTCCGTCTATCTCTGTTCTGTTCTGTCTCCAGCTCGCAGTGGAGATTTGATTGCTAGAGGCCCAGGGAGGATTTTTTTTAGGGAGGTTCTGGAGAAGGGAGGCTAGTGGTACAGGCTTGTAGCCAACGTACACACACACACACACACACACACACACACACACACACACACACAAAGATATTCAGTCCAACAGGCATAGATACCTGCTCTCACATACTTCTATTATGTCTTTTCTGTATACAGATTGTGTAAATTGCTTCCTAGCAATGTTGTCATTTTAACCCCTCTGAAAAAGTCTGAACTCATTAGCTACTTTTCCTTGTGAGCAAAGTGTTAAAGCAACATGTGTAAGCATTTGTTTGTGCTCTCTGCTGACTTTGTAAAGATGTTTGCGCTGTTGGATTAATAACATTTAATGGCCACTGTTAAATGCAGCTGCCTTGGCATCCCACAGCTCGTGTTTTTCTGGCAAACCGAGACTCTGGGTGGCTTTTGTTTATGTGAGTATGTGGAGTGTGTGTGTGTGTGTGTATATATATATATATATATATATATATATATATATATATATATATATATATGTATATACACAGTGCAATGAAATGCCACAGTGTGTGTGGGCTGGATGTAGGGCTGGGCAATATATTGATATCATGATATGACACTAGATACGTCTCTCTATATCGTTATTACCAGAGTGTTATAACTGTTCTATTATTTGTTTTTACACACTCAGTCATTATATGCACATTATTGATGATTATTTATCTCATTCTGTTAATATTTAGGAGAAAGCACCACTAGTCATTCCTACAATACGCTGGAATATTGAGGTATAATATCATGATATTTGAAGTAAGTAGTTTAATCTACAGAAAAGCATGACATTCTGTAGGTCTGCACTTTTTAAGAATGTAATATAATTACATTATTATTAGATAAGTCTCAATATGATTTATAAGTCATATTATCCAGCCCTAGCTGGATTGGAGAAGCACTGTGTGAATGTTTTCTTTCTTTCTTTTTATTTTTTGAGAACTACTTGCCAGTGTCAATTTTTACTTGCCCCTGTACATATTATTTCATTTATTAGCAGTTATCAAATAACAACAAAGGCCAAAGTTGATTGTCATGTTGAATTAAGGGCTGCAACTGCTATAAAATGTCAGAAAATAGTGAAAAATATCTTTACTAGTATCTCAAAGTCTGAGGTGATGTCTTTAAATGTCTTGTTTTGGACTGACATCACCCAAAGACTTTTAGCTTAATATGATAATACACCGAGAAAAGCAGGAAATCTCCACATTTCAGAAGCTGAAAGCAGTATTTTTGGCCATTATTGCATGAAACATTACTTAAATGATTAATCAATTATCAAAATAGCTTAAAAGTTTAATTCTTTGGCATTTTAGTTGCTATCCTTATTGTTGAGCGCGGCTGTTATTGAGCATACCTTTTCCCTTAAATGTGACACACACATTGACACTCACACTGCTGAATTAAACCTGCCTGCATGTGAGCCGATCACACATCAAGCAGCATTTCTCTTCACTTTCTAACAATCTATAATGTCAAATTAACTCACAAATGATCTAATTAGCCTACTGCGATACACGTCAATTGGTCTGACCCCTGTATCTGCGGCAACCAGCCAGGGGCGGGAGGTCACCATGCATGACCTCTGGCACTACACATAGTGGGACCTCTTGTGACATTCATTGTGCGATTGAAGTGACGGCTTCAGCCCGTGAAAACAGGGGCAAAGTGAGAATTCTTGTAAAGAAAAAGCTCTGCTTTTCAGTGTGTATCAAAAGATTGTGTATTGTTGACACACACACAAACACACACACATACACACATTTACCCACATACACACACGTATACACTTGCTCTCTCTATGTTGATGTTTTCTCTGTAAATGGCCTGAGCTGCCTCTTCCATTGTCGGGAAACACACTCAGTGATAAGTGCTTTGTTGGAGCACCGTCCACTGCGTGATGTGTGTGACTCTGACTGGCATTTAATATTTCATGGCATTTAATCCATTTGCTATGTTTCCTCCAAATACAGAAAAAAAATCTTCAGCTTTTGTTTCCTTTATCCAGGCCATTACTTCACAGCTTGTTGATCAGTTTAGATTTGTAAAGGCGGGCAACAAGGGATTTATCACCTAGATTTACTGCTAGTTTTCTGCACCACCATTAAGCTAATAAATTTAGCATCTTGTTTGTGACTTAAACGGGGCCTCGTGAGGGCAAAGGTGATCCATTGCGCGACCAGATATATAACTCAATAACATAAATAATAAAAAACATCATAAGCAAACGGGTGTGAGATTTATTGCAGGAAAAAGAGAGCACTTAAAGAGCAGTCAAGTTCACAGGATGTAGTGGCAAAGAAAGATAGCGCATTATGACAAAGAAGAGGAAAGGGATCCGACAGCTTCGTGCATCAGTCAGAAGGTGAGGAGGAGGCTCTTCTTTGAGATCAATTGGTAATAGGCTGAAGTCACAGAGGCGATTAGAGGCGTCGACTTGCCTGTGTTGTAAATGCTGTCAGATCTGTTAAAGGAAGCCTAATACCTCTCAGGTTGAAAGCTGTAATAACATCAACTGTAACTGGATCCGCGGGGAAGTGCAAGTGAGACTGCAAGCGTGTGTGTGCGTGCGTGAGTGGAAAAGGAACGGGAGGAAGGCGAAAGTGTGCGTCTAGGTGTGTGCGTGTGTTTGTGTGTATACGGCGTGGTATAAAGCAGCAGCAGCACGCATAAAGGCGAGAGCCGCGGGGTTGCTCCTGGCATTTTTTCGGCCACCAGATGCCTGTCACTGCTTTAAGAAAAAAAAAAAAAAGAGCAGGGGATGAGGAGGAGGAGAGAAGGACAAAGAGGAGGGAGGGAGGCGAAGGAAGGGGGGGGGGGTTACCGCTGTTCAAATCATGTCACGTAGCGCTAATTCATCCAGCCTCATTAGAGAGAGGGAAGGGACCAGAGGGCCTCTCTCAGGACAGGGCCCCGGCTCAAACACACACACGCAGCCACACGCAGATATATGCATACACACATTGTCTCAGTTTTTCTCCTTGCACATACTTACACACTCTTCCTCACACACACACACAGAGACACGTAGACGTACATACACAGATGACACTGGCACATGGCGCAGTGCGGGGGCAGTTTGGGGAATAGAAAATTGCCTTCTCAGGAAGGCCCCGGCCAATTAAGGACCTGACCGTATTGAATGTCAAGTGTTAATTTGGGCTCCCCACCTCCTTTCCTTCCCTCCAACCCCCACCCTCACCCTTCAATTTCCCAGCAGTGGTGGGGGTGGTGAGGGGGGGGAGGGTTGTGTGTGCATGTGTGTGTCCCAGAGATGAGCAAATACATGTCAAGCCAAAGTTGATTGCCTGCTCCGTATTATGTGTCGCAGGCAAGTGGCAAATGTGCTCCCTCCTTTTAGCCTTTCGCGGACCCCCTGAGGGACGCCGCGATGGAAGGAGGAGGAGAGAGGGAGGATTAACTGTACCGCGGTGATAAGAATGGGGGGTTTTACACTGGGGAAGAAGGGAGAGAGAGGAGAGGAGGGAGGAGGGTGGGGTGAAGGGGACAGACAGGGAGAGAAGTAGAAAGAGGGCACAGGGTTTGTTTGATCTCATAGGACTGGGTGGTGACTTTGATAGTCTTTTAATTGCCTTCATTTTCGCAGAGGTGATGTCCCTGGCAGACACTCTCAGAAAGTAAATAGTTTCAAATAGGGATTTAGTACATTTCCGAAAAGTTTAGAGACATTTATTCGCCAAAAAGAGTTCTAATAAAAAAATACACACTTTAGCCATGTTTCAACCCAAAGTACCCAGAACTTTTACTGTCAGGGTATATTTTTCAAGGAACTAAGAGATTCCTTCAGCCCGTTATTATGGGTGTATCCTTAGCTGTCACGGGTCTCTAACCTGTGAAGATACTGCAAATTATTCCACTGATGTATGAAATAGCTGTTTTTACATTTTTGCACATTTTCACCACAAGTATCCAGAACTGTTAGTCCCAGGAACTGTTTTTCAAGAACTAAAAGGTTCCTTTAGACTGGTGTTGTTTCCACTGTGTTCTGAAGACCCATGAAGATGTGGCAAGTAATTCATTTTTGTGACAATGCAGCAAGTGGACATTGTTGGTGCATTGCTTGTATTATTTCTTCTGTAATGCCATGTTGTTGCATCAAAGCACAGTTAACAAAAAACAAAGTGGTTTGCATCTGGATTGAAATGCTGCAAGTACTTGACCAATAAGAAATGTTTTGTGCTGCAAGCTCCACCCCCTAAAGTTCCTGTATTTTTGGAAAATGCTATCCCTGATCAAGGGCTGTTTGGTGGTAAAATAATGTATCCAGAACTTAATTTATACTCTGGTCCCTGCAGTGGAAACATACTAGTTCCTCCAAAGGTTCCTGCAGTCTCTGGGCAAGATACTATGTAAAAAAGTAAAGTAGAAGTACTGATTCAACTTCTCTGCTCAAGTAAAAGTGAAAAAGTACAGGCTCTGAAATGTACTCAAAGTATAAAAGTGAAAGGTTTGAAGTGTGTTTCTGTGCAAAGCTAACTGAACATCGCCTTTTCTCCACATATTTTGTGTCATTTTCATCATATTACGAATGTCGTGCATGATTTTCATTGATGGATACACCAAGGAAACTTTTCTCTGTGTTATTGTCCCATCCGTTTAGGTTGAAATCGGTCTTGATGCTGGGAAGACGGTGCACAATGATGAAAAAAACAATACAAAACAAAATAATTTAATTCAATATCAATTCAGTTTACTTTTTCAAGTTATTTCAGGGCACTTTCTTAGAGAACAGGTCTAGACTATATTCTTTATAAACCCAATAGTCCCCACCAAGAGCAAGCACTGAGATGACTGTGACAACTGAGGTAACAAGTCTGTTTTGAAAATGTGAGGAATTTAAACTACAGATACTAGTGTTAAAATTAAAGGAGTAATAGTACAATGTTGTCAGAAAAAATAATACTTAAATAAAGTACAGATACCTGAAAAGTCTCCTTCACTATATTTGTACTTCATTGCTTCCCACGTCTGCCATTAACTTTATGAGAAACTTTAAATGATGTCAACACCAACGGCTCTGTAGTACACTCCCAGCTGTTGGCACTGTCCAGGGGCAGACATGGTTGTTTGTGAGTTGGACTGATGGTAAATGCCCACCTCCTTACCTCCATGATCTAATAGACATCCACTTAGTCTTAATGGGCAGATTCCCTTTCTCCTCTCGTGATGACTGTTGCACTCTTTAAAGGTGGAATTGCCTGCTTGTCTTTCCTATCAACCCCCCCTCCCACCACTGCCACCACCCTCCTCCACCCCTCCTTTAGCCTCCGTATCGCATGTTCACTACCTCACTCCCAGGATAGAGGGGAGTATTTCTAACAAAATAAATATTAATGCATCGCTCGCATTCACACCACAGCCAATTCTCCTGCTTTAGCCAGCCCTCTGGCTACATCTGTTAGTGAAAGGCCCTTTGTTTTGCATTAACGTTGGGTGTATTTTACGTGAGCGTGTGTGACTGAGTTTATCTGTGTGTGTTTGTGTGTGTCCTGTGATAGTAGTGATGTTGTGAAATTGAATAGAGAGGGTGAGTATTGATCATTTCCCCCTGTGTGTTATTAGTGCCTGCTGCTACTGACAAAGAGACCATGAGCCACCCGCACAAACACAAACTGACACACACTCCAACACACACACAGGCCATGTTTACTCAAGAAATACAGTATGTTATTTGCATGTTTTGACAACCGTAATAGATTGCGTCAACAGGAAAAAAGTATACTTTCCTGCTACATAATATTTTATGGAAATATCAACATTATTGCCCAGAAGTAGCGGTGGAAACCTGTAAAATTACAGCTCCTGTAGTGTTATGACAGAATGGGTTATGTGTCACTGACTTATACGCGTCAAGGGTCTTTTCAAATAGAGCCAATTTTTTTGCCCCCTCAGCTCACGCACACATTTACCTTCTATATTATTACAATCTGTTTTGTCAATCTGCTGTAAGTGATAACACGTCCTGAGTTCACAAAGGTCACGGTGAAGTGTAATTCAATCACTGATCACTGATATCCAAACAGCCATCCGTACAGGCCTCCAGGGCCAGAGGGGAGGGAGAGGGTGTTAAAACCCAGCCTAAGTGCTCCGTCTCTGGGTAGATAGTGATGTCTGCGGGGCCTTTGGAGCTCCAGTGGTCAGTCAGGACTGAGAGCTCTGTCAAGCCCTAATTGATCACCCTGACCTGGGGAGCTGAGGACAAAGGGAGCGGGGTGTGGAAGGATGCAATAGATAAGGCTAAAGGGAAAAGAAAAGAAGAAATTGTGCGACCGGTGGCTTAATCTCTCTGGACTGGCCATTTTTCCCCTCTGGATGATAGATATGGTAGGCCTAGTGTGTGACACAGATGGATAATGCAGGCGTCTGGGGTGATAGAGTTATAAATTAACACATTACTGGACCTTAATGTGGACTACTGTGGTGGACCACACACCAACATCATCAACCCTCCAGGCGTGTGCACACACACACACACGCACACACACACACACACACACACACACACAAACACGCCTACAGTCTCACTGATGCGTCTAGCTGAGCTCAGGGTGCGGATTGTACTCCTCAAGTGGCATTGATTTGTTAAAGTGCTGAATTAGCAGGAGAAGTCCAGCTGCTGGCACTTCTCTACTTTCTTTCTTTCTGTCTCTTTCCTTTTTTCTGTATTTTACAGTTTTGCTGTTTTAACTTCTCCTCCCTTTTCACTCCTTCCTTGTTGCTTCACTCTGCTCGCTCAAATGCTGAATTTTCCTCTTTTTGCAGCACGTTTTGTCATCCTCCTCTGTGACTCACACAAATGCACAAAGTTCCTATAAGTGGCTGTTTGAGACAAACCAGGCTTTTGACGTGATAGAAAGTCTACATTTGGAGCAGGTGGGGTTGATGGATGGGTCAAGGAAACACAGGACTTTAACCCAGGAGACCAGGGTTTGTTCCCATATGAAACCAAAATGTTATTAAAAGTTTTAAGGCACATAACGTTACGTTACATGTGTCACTTTCCTCATGTCAGTCCCGTCTCCTAGAAATCATGTTTATATAAACTAATCTGCAACAGCAAATGCATTTCACAGGAAATGTAATGTGACCTAAATATTTTCTATTAAGATAACAATGAAATATTGGCAAGTCGCAAAAATGAATTTCATTTGTTTTATGCCGATAAAGGCAATCTTACAATACATTATTCAGTCATTGTGACTAAAACATTATTCAAAAGCTAACAGAGACTTGAGATGTGAGATTTATTAATTAATATTTAACAGAAAAAAAAAGAGCTAGCCCGAACTAAATTGCTTTCATTGCCTAAACCTACCTGAAATGATGATATTTCCTTACCTTAACCAAAGAGAGAGAGTTTGTTGATGGAGTCTTGACGTGAACCCTGGACTGTGGTGTTAAAATCTTGTTTCTGAAACAACAAATATGGTGACCCTGTGAGGTTGTAATACTGTATCTCTTTGATAAAGAAGCAAAAGTGGAGGCAGCACTGTAGATGACAGTGGTCTCTGTGGCCATTAGATACATAGTGACATGTGGGCGGAGGATTCTTTACACTAACTTATTGACACTGGACGTCAATTCCAATACATTTGGATCTTTAACACTTCTTCCTTGTGTCCTGTGGTCGTGCCTCACTTTAATAATTGTCTACTATGTGTCCGCATCTTTAAGCTTTCAGAAAATGTGTAGAGGTACGCACAAAATCAACGATGAGTATGAAAGAAGGCTCCGTTCATCTCTGAATCTAACATTTAGTATAAATAAGCCTTAAAGGGTACCTGGTGCATCAGTATGAGATGATGAACCCTTCATCATCTCATAGTGACAAAGCAGCCTTGGTATTCAAACGTGTTGCTCTTTTTCCATCTCACATTAACTTTCTTGCGTCCACTCTCTCTCTACGATTGACTCACTCCCCTTTTACCCAATACACCTCTTGCTCGGTCACAAGTGTTCCTTCCAGCGACTTTACTCGCCTCGGTTGTCCTGGCAGATTCCTGTTTCTATTTTCCCCCCTCGTCCGTCTCCAGCTGGAAGGTCTCACCTAAAAGAACAGTTGGTTTTTCTCTCCTACTTCTTGTGGCCCACACAATACTGCCAGCCAAAACTGTTATGTCCCTGACTTTGAGACTGAAAGGGAAGTGGTCTGCATGTGTGTGAGTGTGTGTGTGTGGCTGGGGATTGGTATTTAATAGCCAGACATACAGAAGAGCTAATATCCAGAGCAGCAGTAGCCTGCACATTGTAAGGCCACACACAGTGACAAGGTCCTGCTCGGCTCGCTGTATTTAAAACTCACCCAACTCCTGCAGCGCGAAGCAATGGCTTACACATCTACACGCTAACCGCAGTGAATTCCACTGGTGTAAATGTCATTTAACAACAAATGAGTGCCTCTGGAAACTGAGCGCTGTACAGCAAGGGTCACTGGTCCCTCTGTCTGCTGAGTATGTAGTGCTGTGTTGTACTTGGGCTTATGAGTTGGACAGGCTGTCTGCTTTCTGAGTCCCAGTCAAGGCCGCGAGCCAAGAGGTGCAGATTTGTTAGTGTCTGCTCCATTATCACCCATCACTCTCATGGTTTGTTGTATGTGTGTGAGTGCGTGAGGAAGAAAAAGAGAGAAAGAGACTGTCCCCCTCTCTCCTGCTCGCTGTGGTCCAGCCCAAACAGTTACCATCTGGTGACCAGTGACTGACCCTCTTCTTGTCTCACACACACATAGACGTATACACACACACACACACACACACTGAGTGTCGGACCGCATCCAAGTGATGAGTGAGTGACCACCCGACTCCCCCGCTCCTCCCCTGCCGAGTGTCCGTCTCTGCCAGACCTCCCAGGTCCCTCCCCTCACTGCACACGATTGGTCGATGAAAGGTTGATGGGCGACTGATCTGTCCGCAGCTCCAATAAAATGCTCAATAAAGCAGCGATCCCGGCCCTGACAGGGCTAATAGAAAACGCCTTAGAGGAAAAAGCACCTAAACACACATAATGCACATGGGCACACACACATCATTGTGGCCCAAAATAAGCACATATCTCCTCGCTAGTTTGAAACCACATTGCTGTTTTTGCTTTTCTTGTGTTTGCCTGATTTAGTATGGCCCCCTCGTGCTACAGTTAGAGTGGCCTTTTGATTTTATTTCATTGTAATCTGAATATAATGTATGTTTTGTTCAGTTTGGAGTCTGTTGAGTCCATGTTGGAGGTAAAACAAGTAGTTGATTGAGTCTCGGTATTAGTTGACCTACAGAAAACTAATTTGCTACTATTTTGATAATAGATTAATTGTTTAAAAGCACAATATGTAAGTTCTGCAGCTAATAGTCTTCCTCACATTAAAAAAATAACAAAAGCGGTAGTTGAATGATGTCGTGTAGTAGGGTGGAATCATGGGAATTGTTGTCTTCACTGTTAAACAACCACCATTGTTGATGAGAACCTATCTGACATGACTCAAGCAGAAATCATCATGTATTGGAGTTTTATTCACATTACGTTTAGGCATGTCTGCTGACTTTGTTCCTCATTCCCGTGTTTTTGGATGTTATTGCAGCAATAGCAGGAAATGTACTGTCACCTTGAATAAATTATGGATTTCTCTGGGTTTGAGCATCACTGGAAAAATTTGGGATTGGTTGGGATGTGAGTACACAACTCAACAAAATATATAACATATGTCTGTGTGTTATGAGTGTGTTTGGTTGACAGGAAAGACCAGTCATGTGTTTTTGTGTGTAGTGAGGCACAACAAGAAAAATTGTGTGTGTGTGTGTGTGTTTGGGTGACAGAGGCGTGAGCACCAAGGTCAGAGGCAGAGAAGAAGTGACACATGCATCACAGGGTTGTGACATGCCAGGGTCACGACAAAGGTCACACTGGCTGTCCAGAGAACACACACACACTCCTCTACTGTAGCTGCTGTCCTTGGTGTGTGTTTTTGTGTGTGACAGTGTGTCATGGAGTGACCGTAACTTCAAAGGAAAAGGGAAGCAGACACAAAGTCAACCTCTGCTCCTCCTGACCTGTGTAGCCGGGGGGAACAAGGACTGAGCGGAGAGGCAGGTCACAGGCAGAGGCTTAATGGCAGTGTGATATTGTGAATACAGCTCTACAGCTCAGGTTAAACGCAGTGTGGGGACAGAGAGAGAGTAGAGAGAGGGAGGGAAAAAGCAGAAGTGGCAAAAGTAGACAAATTCTTTACTCAAGTAGAAGTACAGAAAAAAGGCTCAGTAAAAGTTAGAATTACTGATTCAACTTCTTGACTCAAGAAAAAATGAAAGAGTACAGGCTCTGAAATGTACTCAGAGTATAAAAGTAAAAAGTAACCCTCTTAAGGCCATTTCTACTGGTTGTTTCGTCTCGCTATATCATTTTAATCTTGTTACTTGTTTTACATTCTTGTAATGAACTGTTACATTGTTTTTGCCTTGTTACATCTTATCACATCTTATGTCTTTTACTTTGCTTTCATCTTGTTATTTCTGTTGTGTGTGATATGCACTGATGGATATACCAAGGAACTGCGTTCTCTGAGTGTTACTGGAAGGCAAAGCATTATGATGCAAAATAGAATTAATTAATAATAACCTTCAGATACATTAAAACTCAAGGAATGGGCCTGGAGTAGAAAGTGCTAATATCTGTGTTAAAATGTAGGGAGTAGGGAGTAAAAGTGGAAAGTAGTCAGAAAAATAAATACTCAAGTAAAGTCCAGATACTGAAAAAATGTACTTAAGTAAATCAACAAAGTATTTGTACTTAGTTACTTTCTATCTCTGGGAAAAAGGAAGGAGGGGTGACTTCATAAAAAAAAAAGACAGAGCGATGGAGAGAAACGGAGTGAAAGCACAAGTGGAGCATCTCAGCAAGAAAAACACTTAAAGTGAGGGATAGTGAGCAGGGATGAAGGGGAGGGGGGCTGAAAGAGGGAGGGGGAGGAAGGGAGGCGTACGTCCCTCGCCTGAGGCTGATGCATTGTGACAGTCACTTAGAAGGATTTCACTTCCCCTAAACTGTGGCTTGCAGGAAGAAACACCATAAGTTGGGACAATTATGGGCTGAAGGAGATATGACGGGACACATGCAGAGTGAGCTGCAGACGGAGGGGGGTGGGGGGTGGGGAAGGAAGCGAAGCGAAGGGGGGTGTGAAGCAAAGACGTGCGTGTGCATGTGTACACTCAGGAGAACACAATCATATCATCTGCTTGCATTTGGCAGACCTGTCTGTATATGTACAGTACATACATATGCTGTCCAAATACTGTGTGTGTGCGTGCGTTTGTGTGTGCCTGTGGGGGCTGGGGAGGGTGAACGCCATGTCAGGGAGGGCCGGCGTCTCGCTCCTCATGGTACCGTATGTTACCACTCTGCCTCCCTCATTCCTTCGCCTCATGTCTGTAACTTAACCTGGTGACGGAGGGTAGGAGGGAGGAAAAAAACAGAAGAAGTTGGATTCAAATGCTGCCAAGAATGCTGCCCTATTTTTTCTCTTCTTTGCTTGATTTGATTTCTTCCTGTGATTTTTCTTTTTGCATGCTAATAGTTCAGTCTTTCGTGTCACAGCGGCTGATAAGTGTCCCAAAAGTTCTTTTTGTTTTTTTTGCCACAGTACATTGTATTACCCCTGTGCCGTGAGCTGTGCCAAGAATGTCACTGTAATTTGAGTGTAAGTGGATTCCAAGAAATACACTTTTCCTGTTTCATTGAGTCGTTTTGCTTTCAGCGCTATTATGTCCTTCGTGCGAGTGAGGTGCTGGTGAAATTGTCTCTGTTTTTCTCTCTGGCTTGTGTCTTTCCTCATGCCACCTACAGTTACAGTTCACCTACAGTTCTCTTATTCTTGCTTCCATTTGTGTTTCTTTGTGAGTGTGTGGATACAGTCTGGTAAATGATGACAATAGCAAAAAGAGCTTTCATTTTGAAAAATATACCACACTTGACCGCCCTGTGATACAATCTATTCAAACATAAACAGATAGACGTGTCTCTCGTGCTCTTTCTTTGTCTCTATCCTTCCTCCTCGTTTGTTTGTTTTTTATATCTCCTAAATGTTTTTATTTCCTCATGTTTTCAACAGACAAAACTGCACATAAAAATCAATCAAAGACAGGATAATTTAAATGTACCTACAGTATTCTGGTTGCCATATGGATGTAGACGAGGGATGTGCGATTAGTCGACTGGTCCATTAAACGTTGCCAATCTAACCAGAAATGCTAGTAGGTTAAACTAATTGTTAATATTTTACAACACCGGTTAACTGTTGCATCTAAATGTCAATTAAATTGTGCTACAGGGAAATGAGTCGTTAGGGATGTCCTTAGTGTAGTCACTGGGATTCTTATGTGTATGTATGAATTCTAATTATTTATTTTTTTTGCCTTACTACTGCCATTTTAGGTATTTAGGATCTAGTTACATCTTTGGGATCTGCCCACTTTGTTAGCAGGAACAAAGCCTGTTAAAATTCTCATTGATTTATAGCTTCCTGAAATGCAGGTTTGGTTTCACATAGTAACCACCTACAGTGGTTAGTCACCACTTGCATCTGTGATCGGATACGGTTGTAGATATTTTGAAGATAAGGACTCTCTGTACCCTACTGCAGCCACAAAGACACAGTTTTCCCCGAAGTGATGTATAAACCAAGCTTCACTCTTCCTTCCTCACCATGTTCCCTCCCTGTCTCTCTCCCTCCTCATCAGTATGGCAGTTGTATTTGCTGAGCTGGCTTTTGATAGACTTTCGTTTGGTTTGGTCATCTGAGATTTGGTATTAGCGCTCCCTCTCTTCTCTCCCTCTCTTTCCTCCTCCTCCTGTGGGTATTATTCAGATGCATCTTCAGACTGTGCTGTGTGAGGGAGTGATGGAGGGATGGATGGATGGAGGGAGGGAGGGAGGAAAGAGGGGCAGACTGGGACAGAGGTTGAGGGGGTATTAGACCCCTGAACACAGCTGGGACCCCAACTATCAAAGAGATGGTAATGACCGTCTGCTAGCATTAGAGAAGCTGGGATGAAAGAATGGCCAACAAACCCGCAGAGAGAGGAGAGTTTGGCACTGCGTCGACCGTGAGCACATAACCACCACTGCCACCTCTGCCTGTCATGTCCAGACAACTAATGAGGGAGACTAAATGTTGACGGATTTTACTTTGCAAACCATTTAATGGTAAAAGGTCCAGGAAAGTAATCAAATAGGTTAGCAGATAGTGGCTTGGATTATTTGAAATGAGGTTGTATGAGGTATTTGTCCATTGTCAGTGTATTCACTATACTAGATGGTGGTCGGCACACCACAAGTTTTGAGAAGCAGCAGGAGCACTGGTGTAGGAAGCTAAGCAATAAACTGCTGTGGAAAGGGCAGTAGGAAAAAATTGTTTAGCCACTTAAAAAAAACTGCGTAAGTGTACACTATATTTAGAATATTTTCACTGCTTTACCTTGCCATCAGACTGCCTTTTTAGATAGGAAACCACAATAAACTCAAAAGCAATCTGGTTGCTTTGAAGAGATTCTACTGAAGAGAATCTTCCAGAACTACTTGCTTTATACAAGAAGGAAAGAAGTTCCTAAATGAAACTGCTCCCAACAACGTCGGTGGGTAATCTTCAGTACCTGGGTCATGATTTCTGGAAAGAGACATTGCTGTTGAGTTTTTCAAATGTATTTTTTGACACTTTGAGCACCATAAGCAGACTGTCATCTAGCTCCATTATATTCAAGAGAAGGCAGACAGCTCTTCAAAACTCAGCTATTCACACCAAAACAATCTAGATGGATAAGTAGTGCTACAGGTGAGAGAAAAATATGCATTTTTGATTTTGAGGTGAACTGTCCCTTAATAAAAAATGTGTATGAGCAGCACTAAGTGGCTGGAAGTACATATATCGCAACCACAAAATTATCACAACATTCTGTCATCGTGTGGGTTTATTTATTTGTGTTTTATTTATTTATTTTGATGAGGCCAGGCAGAGGCCAAGCTGAACACATGTTCCTTCTTAGCACGCAGTGACACAAATGTATACACACACAATGGCAATATGCAAACACTCTAACATTAAGCCAGCGCCCCCCAACAGTGCCTGACACACTGGGGGACTGGGAGGCGGCTTCGCTGGTAGCATGCTTTACTACTCTTTGATATGCACCAGTCATTAAAAATAGATGGCGAGCAATCATTACAGGCATCGGAATTAATCTAATTAGCCTAGCACACTAGGCCTCTCTGGTATGGGTGGAGGAGGGTGGGGGGCATTCTGCAAACAGAGCCACCCGGCCGCAAATACAGTGTAAGCAGAG
>JAJHUR010073145.1:17929-39139 GCA_027495735.1 Lutjanus campechanus
GACTTATTAATACGCGCAAACAAGATTTAGCTCCTCAAAGCAAACAAATGAAGCAAGTGCTAAGAGGAGTGGAGGAGGGGGGAAGAGGAGGGAGGGAGCAACAGAGAGCGACATGAAGAGAGAGCGCAAGATCGAGGGAGAGCAAGAAGAGATAAATTATTTAAGCCTGCGTGGACTGTATGGAGAGCTGCAGCTACCAGTGGTGAAAATGGACTTAAGGCCAGAAAAATGTTCTTGAGTCCAGAGCTGCACCTCTGCAAACAAATGACTTTTTTTTTTTTTTCAGAGGAGACAAAGAGATCTGACTTAGCTTCAAAGCGCTTTGGGAGAAGCTTCAGTGAGTCACAACATGGATCATAATCTGCTGACGAGTAATCTCCTCTCAAACATACAAACGCATGCTGCTTTCCCACTTAAATAGATCACCATAAGGGTCATTGTGGACAGACACGAGTCCTTTATTGACTCTATAGACGATGGAGTGCTTAGCCCACAACCCTTCTTGACCTCTGCCACGGTTAATGACTGCTGCAAGTGGGTATGGGTAATCGGCACTAAGAAGTGGGAAGCAGCCCTTCTTCTTTTTTTTTTTTACCTATAGGCTTCAGTTAAGAAGGGGCAGGTCCACCCTCCCATGATTAAACATAAACATAACGACTTGCACAACTTCTGGGATTTTCTACCGTCTGTTTGTTTGCTTAAGAAAGTTCTTAGCAGGCGTTCAGACCAAAAATAGCATGGTGTTAAAAAAAGAGGCAAGGCACTGTGTAGGTGTGGATGTGTTGCTATGGGTACTGGTGAGAGAATGAAATGCAATCCAGGAAGTCCAGTTTGACTTTGAAGGCTTACGAGACACCAAAACATGGTCACTGATAAAAGCAGAGCTTATACAATTAATCAATCAAACAATTATTAAATTAATTGTCACCAATTTTAATAATCAATTTATCAGATTGAGTCATTTTTTTTAAAGGGAAAATGTAACAATTCTCTGATTTCAACTGTGTATATTTAATGGTTTCTTTACTCCTCTCTGACTCTGGTATTGATTGACATTTTTCACCATCTGCTGACATTTATAGACCAAACAAATATTAACTGATTAACCAAGAAAATAATTAACCGATTTATCAACTACAAAAATAATTGTTAGTTGCAGCACAAGATAATAGTTCTATTTGTCAATGTATTACCTACAGTAAATGGTGGTTGACACGCTGCCATAAATAGCACTACAGGTAGGAGGAAAAATAGGTATTTTAGATTTGGGGGTAGACTTTCCCTTTAAATTTTGGAGGGAATTGAAAATATAATAGACGACCAAGGTTAGGGTTATGCTGCAAAACAGATGCAGAACTAATTCAAAATCTGCATAAAGTAAATAGTATTAGGAACTTTTTTTTGGGGTCTATTACTCCCATCTGATGTTTTTTTTCTCTTTCAAAAATGTTTGCCCTGTTCTGTCTCACTTGTAGTAAATCAAAAAGCAAACCCTCCTCATAGTATGTCATCAAGCATTAAGTCACGGCTTACACCTTTCCATCCCCGAACATGTGTGTTCATCACTCCTCTTTATGCATTTGAGATGTTGCTCATCTTTAATAGATAGATCCAAGTCTCTTCTCTCTTTCTTCACTCCTCTGTCTCTTGGCCCTGTAAAAGGCAGTATAAATATTTGAGAGGCAAGCGGTTCAAAAGTGGGGAAAAAAGGGGGCGTTTAGCGAAGCCATTTGGAAACACAAATCTGAAATGAGAGACTGTGAAGAGTAAAGGAGGAAGGGCGCGAGATCATGAGGCAAGAGGCAGGAGTCATTCAGAACAAGCCCTCCATATACTTATCTATCTCTCTCCTGATTTTCTTCTTCTGTTCCTCTCTCTCTCACGCTGAATAAATACGTACGACTCACACATACACACACGCGGGGTAGATTTCCATAAAATATTAAAGGAGGTGTTTCCTGTAATTATAGCACTGTTTGCCTCTGCCTCAAAGCCTGATCTGTAATTAAACAGGATTGCACACGCATATGCCAAAGTAAAGCACGCACCAACACACCTCCACGCCCCCAGACACACACACACACACACACACACACACACACACACTGAGCGAGGTGCAGATTTGTGAGTAGATTGCTGTAATTCATACTCTCTCATAACACATGCTCAAATTTGTACACACACACACTCAATGGACTCATTCATAGACAAGTGCTCGTACACATCAAGGCCTGAGCAAACACACACCTTCCACCTCCTCACACAGACACACATAAACACCCATCTTTACCTCATTCCCACAAGGAAAAAAAGAAAATCAGGAGTCTGTAATATGCTATCTTTCCCAGACACCCTATTGTGATGTTATCTCCATAACTATCCATATATTGATCCACCTCCCTCCTTCCTCCTCTTTAATTCTCCCTCCATCTGCCCCGCTCCCTCCCACCCCTCACCCACCCAGCCCTTATCTAATCTGGCTATGCCACTAATGGCAGCCATTCCCAGCCATGAACAAGTGCCATAATGTGCTCTGGTAAGCCGTTATGATGTGAAATGACCCTATTGATTGGCTCGCATCCCCACTGACAAAAAAGAAGTGGCGGCAGTCACTTATTACTGTTAATGAGCTGTGGGATGGGCCCTAAGTGGCACGCCACACATGCACACTCACACACAAACACCTGCACGTGCGCACAAATGCAGACTCGTGCACTTTGCATAATTGTGTAGGCATTACTCCTACCTGTCTGTGTCCCGACACATTTGGGCTCGTTAGCGACGGGAGGTCCCACCGTGTGGGCGAGTGACGAGCTTTTAATGGCCGCCACTTGGCATTGTCATGTCGCGTTTTCGATGACTGTTGCATCTGTTTCTATTTTTGCGTCTGTTGTACACACCTGGTGTGTCTGTAATGAACAAAGCAAAAGACTGCCACTTAGTCTGACGAATGAGACGAGCGTTTGCTTTTTGAGTAAAGCGTGTTTCAGCACAGAAGCCCAGATGTGAGCTGATGTGCGCAGTGTAATAGGAGCTGTAACAGCGGTGAGTGTAATGATGGCCAAAACAAAACTGGGAGGTTTGGTTAGACACCAGTGTGTGGAGGCCACAGGCGTAGATCTGACTCTGTAGACGGAGGATGGGTGTGTATGCCAAGCGGCCTTATGAATGAGGGGAATCTTCTTGCTTATGTGTGTGTGTGCGTAATGCGGCCGCCGCGTGTTTTCCAAGCTGGCAGTGCCTCCTGGGGATAATCCATGGGACACATCCAATCAGCCGCGGTGCATGTGCGACACATGTTTTTTTATTCAATCTTCTTGTCTTTTCATCTTCCGCCACCACCAGAACGCTTCCTGCTATTTTCTTCCCAGCTCGGGACAAACGAATAACAGATGTGAGAGGTTGGAACGTACCCTCCCCTCCCTCTCCTCCCTCCACCTCTCCCCCTTCCCCTCCTCCGGTGCTGTGACTAGTCTGCGACAACCTTTGCACTCTCACTCTCTCCCCTCTCCCTCTTTCCCGCTCTTTTGTTTCCCCGAAGCCTGCCCATCCCTCGTCTGCTATGTGGGGACATAAAGCTGCACCCATCTCCCACCCGCTCCCACTGGATGACTCTCTGTCTCATTCTGAGACCGTTTAGCTGCTTTGTGTCTCTGTGTGCGACCTGGATAAATTTAGTGTACACATGCAGACAGCTCTCGGTCCTCAGGGTCCCTCCATGAATCAGTGATTTACTTAATTTACTGGAATAACAAGTCAGTGTGGATTGGAAGAATAACTGTGTCATACTGTTGTTTTGGTATTTCACTGGAACACATCATTTATTTAAGTGGAACTCAGAAGGGGAACAGACGCAGGAAGTGCTGTGGAAAGAATAACACTTTGAGGAGAAGTGAAGTCACCTTAAAATTAAAATGTCATTGAACTGCTTATCATGAACACATGTGTCTGGGTCAAACTGATCAATATAGGTGGTTGTAACCAAAATATGTATATTTATTACATGAATATAAAGTAATGAAATGGACAGCAACGCTATTAACTTAATACTAATAGCGAGTGCGCTATTAACTTTAGTTATTTAACTAGGAACACTACAAATGACATTTGATGAAAATCCTGTTTCTTCCCTTGTTGTTCCAACTTCCAAAAAAATGTGATAAAAGTTAAAAAATTCTATTCCTCCTTTTACTGGAGACCCCCTACAACCCACTCAGTTTGAAAGTCTGTTTGAAAACCACTGCTGTAGCCTACCATTTAAATTACTGTGCTGTATAATTCAAATACATTATAATACAGTACAATACTGTATATAAAATATAGAAAATACAGGTTATTGTGGCTTTGCAGCTGCATCTCGGTTCATTTTTGGAAGTTTGTCAAGAGTCTTTCATGGAGAGAAAATTACTTTTTTCCCCACCATGATTTCAACGTGTACACAGAAAAACCTCAGGTAGCCAGTCAGTAGCAGACCGGTTACCGCAAGGCAAAGTATCATGGGAGTGAAGTAAAACAAAAAGTAGAAATACAGTAGTATTTTTTTCCCCAATGTGCTGTTACATTAGAAGTGTCACAATTTCAGTATTAAATCAAAAATCAATTGAAATTAGCATTCAATTTCAATAATTGAAATGAAAGGCAGAATCTGAGATTCTCCCAGTATTTTTTTTTACACTCTACCCCCACCTAATCTGGCATCTGGCATGTTTTGAAAGAAGAATTTGAAAATGTAAATGACAGTTGTCAGAGCATAAACCGAATGATCTGTTGATCTTTATAAATGAAGACTTGATAGTCCAACAAGTGCCATCAGCCATAATATATATATATATATATGTATATGTTCAAACTGAAAAATCTAATTGAATCATACTTTAAAATCAAAAGTCAAATTGAATCATGAATTTAGACAATTGTGACACTCCTGACGCATAAGGGAATTATTGAAACAGCATTTGTATAGGAAAGTTTTTTGATCTATATAAGCAGTTGATCATTAAGCATTCAGATATATAAATAATATGTTCAGGTATATAAACAGAAACGTTTTGAAATCAGATTTTTTTGTTTCTTATCTGAAGTTTTAAACAGATCTTGTAGCTTACAGTGAGGTTTTCTTCTATGTGGCTCAAATGTTCCCATACAAATCAATCACGAACTTTAGTAATTAAACGATAATTCAATACATTTGCTTATTTATTAGATCCTCAAACGTATGAATCAATTGCGTATCAATGTTGCATACTTGAAAAGATTTATTTATGCAAGGCTGTGGCTGGAACAGAGGATATAGTGGGGTGTCTGGGAAGAGTCAATATTTTCATATGTAAGCCTGTGAAATTAATGACCTAATATCTGCAATGAGAAAGCTCGTTTTAAAGGCATAATCCTCTCGCTGTTTCTTGGGAAGACAAGAGCAACAGAATCAATGAAGGTTTAGGCTCTGGGAAATTATAACTGCATACACACACGCACATGCATGGACTCACACACATGATTATATCCAAGACAGCATGCACGCGCACGCACACACACACACACGCACATGCACACACAGTTTTATTGAGGGTTCCTCCATCTTTTTCAAAATCAGATTCAAGCACTTTTCAATCATTTTAAAGGTGCATTTTCAAGCTCCTCCAGCACCTTACAGCTGTCGTAAATGATATACATTTAGCTAGATGTTATTATGCTATAAACAACCAAAATTAAGAAAACACAACAAGCTTATGCTCTACAACCACCCGGCATGTCGTCATCTGTCCATTATCTAAAAAGTGAATTCTTCTGTCAGATCACGACTTATTATGAAAGTAGTGCAATTACAATTTCAAGCAGTTTAAAACACTAGATTAAAAAGTGAGTGTTTTCAAGGAATACCATCACCTGTACCAACCCTGTTTATTGGTATGCCGCTGCTGCAAGAGAGAGAGAGAGAGCGGAGTACTTTTATTTGATCATACAAACCTGTGACATTAACCACTATTAAATTGGTATTAATGTTCTTTTATTTAAGGTGATTACAGCTGATTAAATAAAATTTTACCTACAGCCTTCTTTCTGTGTGGAACAAAAAGCAGTGCACGACATTTGGCAGGTCTTAAAAGTAGCAATCAGTTACTGTATTAAATCCAAAGGCCAAATACGAGGTGAAACAGTACCTGCACTTTACATAGTGAAAACACATGTTGAAGGAGCGATTTCTAATTTTACTGTAATATACTCCAGTTCACAAAGTGTACACTCTGAGAATTCATTCTCAAGCTTATCAGTTACAATGCCAGGAAAGACACAGGCTCTTATGCATTCATAAAAGAGCGGTAGTTTCCTGCACACACACACAGGCACACTCACACATGTAGAATTAAAATGCCATTACTTAGCTGGAACGGGGGAGCTCAACAAGACAGAGGAGACAGGGAAAGGGAGAAAAAGGGAGACCAAAATGGTACTTAATTCTTTCATTATCCAAATGAATGAAAATCACATCAATGCGTCAAGACAAGGCCGTGCATCTGTCTCAAAATTAGCTCACCGATTATGTGAGGAAGCTAATGAAGGCAGCGGCTCTTTGTGGCGATAGCTCGCAGCCGTCAAAAAAGGCTTTTGATTCCATTTGGAGGAAAGACCTCTGAGGGCAGCCTGGTCCGGTGCCAGCTGACCTTCTTTATCTGACCTCTGACCCCCGTAGCAGCTCGGGAACTGAGCTGATAGCTGATTTGTTGGCTTGCCTGATAGCCCAGAGAAAGACAAAGAAAGAGAGAGAAAGTGTATGTGTGTGTGTATGCATGTGTGTGTGTGTGTGTGTTCTTGGAAATCTTGTTTTCACTGAACTTCTCAGTACTTGGTATACAGCAGATATTCATAACAATTACATGCTGGTTGGATGACTTGTTAACAGAGTTGCAGCCTTGCAGCACACTGACCCCGCTCTCACGCGATGTGACTGCCAACACTGTGTCTCTACACCATGTTTTAGTATCCATAGGAGGCCACAGCGGCTGAGGAAAACAGAAAGAATAGGATGGTAGGGGGCATGTAGAGGACAATCATTAGACTGCACAGAAGGAGGGATGAGGAGAGGCGGCTGGGTGTGAGAGGAAGAGCTCGAGAAGCTCAGCGGTCCCCGAGCATCTGGCAACGCGTCGCGGGGAGCCACGGTCGCTGTCATTAATAGTGATGAAATCATTTAAGCCATCAGGACTAAACGAGCCAGTTAAGAGACACTCAGCGCTACACTTCTGTCTCGAGACGGAGAGGCATCGCCTGCGTGCGCTGCTGGCATTGACACACAGAGAGGGAGAATAGATGTGTGCGTGTGTGGAAGCTGACAGGGTGTAGAAACTACATTATCTATGTACACTCCTTTACTCAGAGGATGGTTCCCTCGGCTTTCTATGGGATAAAAGTTGTCCCACTTTTAAAATGATTTCAAATTGCGCGGTTTTAATTTCAATTATCTGCTCTGAGTTTGGGGAAACTAAATTAAGTGATTTCTGTCAGTCTTTTGGAAAATTATTTTGTATGGGTGAAATTTATGCTTTTTAAAAAAGAGCATCTCTTTGCACCAGGCTGAGAATAGACACACAGCAGCTTTTTGGGGTATTCACACCATTAGTTTAGGTATAAAGAGTGACATATTCTTTGTAGAGAAGAGGTTTTGGTGATTAAATGAGAGAAACGTATTTCCAGAACATAGGAAACCAGGATTTGATTTGAGTTGAATCAAGTCAACTTTAATCTTTAAACTTAGTTGGCCCATTATTTTCAGTTTTGTTTTGTTTTTTAGTTATTACTATTGTCATTTATGTTCACAGTTTGATTAGGTTTAGGCAACAAATGGGTTAGATTTAGGGTCTAAATAGCCACATTGGCTTTTTACACCCCAATAGTATTGTTGGCTATGGACACTTGGGTGCTTGCTCTGCTGTGCTAGGCAAAACACACCCAGGTTTCAATAGGCATATTGCCTATTGACATACCCCAGGTGCAGATAGCATTGTTGTCTATTTACACCGGGTGCTTGCTCTGTCATGCCAGGTTATATACACCTGGTTCAAATAGCTACAGTGGCTATTCCACCTTGTGTGCAAATATCATTGTTGGCTACTGACACCTGGGTGACAATATTATCTGCATTTTTTTAATTTTGTTTTTTATGCATTGGCAAATGTTACAATAATAAAAAATCAAGTATGCAAGCTTGCAGAAAGTGTTTAGTTTTTGGCAACATCTGGCCACCAGGAATGGAAATACACAGTTGACAATGGACAGATGCAGTAACTGTTAAAGCAGAAGAAGGTGAAGGAAAACTTACATTAGATATCATAATAACTTACATAATTCAACACAATCATTAAGAATAACAGAAACTCAACAATCACTAAAGTTCAAATTCAGAACATGTAGTTTACATCATGCAGTTTGTGCCACAACTCTTAAACCTTGTGGTATGTGTGTGTTTTTGAGTGTGTGTGAGTGTGCGTGTGTGTATCTTGGTTAAATGGAGAGCCATTGTGTTGACATGAGGACCACAGGGCTGAAAAGCATTACAAGCTCACCACTAAATGAGTACAACAGTAAATGTGGTCCTTTTTATATCAAGTTCCAGCCTCAGCAGCAGCTCTGCTGAAACAGTTTGAACAACAAACAGGTCAATTATCTAGTCCGGGCACTACCTGTACATTAACTCAGTGTTCTCCATCGTATGTGCATTATGTGAACTCTTTTTTTTTGTCACCACTGCAGTGAGAGGACCATAAGCTGTGTTTATGTCTCTGTATGATAAAAGTTGGTGGAATCAGGCAACAAACTGTGTTACTGGTGTTGCCACAATTTACAAGAGATGTGCCATCATTAGAGCCATAGCGAGTGAAGAACCAAACCACTGGCTAAATCTGCCATGAAATACTAGACTGCTGCAATAAAACCTGAGCATCTGCACCAAACTGGAAACAGATGAACTCTGTCAAGGATACATTGTGCTTTTTTCTCCTCCTTGTTTCCTACAAGGCTGCGGGTCGTCTCTGGATGACTGGTGAGAATTGTGATTTTGTGCATAATTACATGTGCTGATGTGCGTGCACAGTGCACAGCATATGCCGATCACGTGTGCATGAGAGTGTGCACACTGGTGTACTCTTGACGGCCTTTGTGTGTATCATGTTATGGCCTACACAAGTACCGAGGCCACAAAGGAAATCCATTGCCAACAACAGCACAGCTACTGGCAAGGAGCCATACCACCCCAGAGGCTTATGGGATAGGGTTTACAACCAGAGACGAAGTGTAGGAGGGTGAAATCTGTAAGGGTCACCCTGTGTTATACTGCACACTGTCCAGTTATTCCTCAGAAAACTGTCGAATGCTTTCCTAGAATTCCATATTCCTCACATTTCTCAATAATGACTGTTTTCTTCTTGTACATGTGGAGATAAAAAGGCTGCTCACTGCGCACTCAATGTACAAATCAAGCTATTAATACCGAGTATTACACTGATGTAGAGCAGAGTACAGGAGATTTATAGACTACATTAGGAGTCAGACGAGAACATTACGGTGCTTACTGTGAATTAGGGCATGGGCTTGCTGCCTTGTTTGCTCCTGGGGAGAGGTCGTGATATCCCGTTACTTCCTCAAACCCCTCACTCAGAGGGGACAAGTGTGCTTTTTCCATCTCAGTCCCAGACAACTTCTTTCCAGTGTGTTGGCTTTTCGTTATATAATGATATTCGATCGTTGGACGGCCATGCTGGACGACTGGTTACACTGTACAGATGTACAATGGTGATTGGTTTATTGGCCTTATAAACATAATGATGTGGTACGTTTGCCTCTTTGGAAAAGCGCACTAAAGTAGCTGTAAGATGGCTGTTTTGTGCCTTTCTTACTCTCCTGGTGGCTCAGTTAGATGATGTGTTATGTTTGTGGTAATTCATCTGAGTCCGTGTTAATAGTCGACATTTTTCTAATGCAGGATTTGAACCCAGAGCCAGAAACCGCCACGCTCACCACTAAGCTACCCTCTCCTTTGTCTTGTCATCCTTTTCTTCTTCCCCTGCTCTCTAGCGAGCATCGACGCTGCCTTTTCGTCAGCGGCAATGCCGTCTATTGACAGAGCAGTACATTCTAGACATATCTGGGGGATTAAGTTGCAAATTTAAGCAATGGGAAAATCAATGGGTTCCTCTTTTAATTCATGAGAAAGGCTGTCACTGTGAAAAAACAGTAGGGAGATGTGGCTGTTTGGATCACATTCATCCAGGGAGAAGCAGAAGAGGAGGAGGAGGAGGAGGAGAGACAGCATCCTTTAAATCTCTCCATCAAATGGGGGAAAGGCTGATGGTGGCTTGCCAGAGATAAGAACCACTGGAGAAAAAATAGATGCTTTGTTTCCACCTTTATCATTGGTCAATGCTGCCATTTGTTTGACTAACTGTTGAACATTTGAATGTGATAGAGTGTTCGTTTTTCTTTATCAGAAAGCAATGTACTCTGGTTTGGGAGCAGGAGTGTGTTTCTTGTATTTTAAGTACAGAAACACGAGTAGTCAGCAGTGTTGGGAGAGGCTGCTGCAAAGGTTTTAAGTACTACCTGGACTCTAAGCCAATAAAAACAGATATCTGCCTGCACAGATGTAGATTTTCTTGGATTTTTTTTTCCTGTGAAGCTGAGAAGTCACCCAGCCCTTTTGTTTTCATCTGCATTTCTTTCTGTTGTTTAAACTTTTGCTACCAGAAAGCAGAGGTGAAAAAAGTACACATATTCTTTTCTCAACAGAAGTACAGATACTTGTGTAAAAAAAAAGACTGGTAAAAATAGAAGCACTGATTCAATTTTTTTTTCTTTACTCAAGTAAAAGTGAACAAGTATGAGGTCTGAAATGTATAAAAGTAAAAAGTGGCTCGCTGAAAGATATTTCTATGGCTGTTCAGTGCAACTGAACCTCACCTTTTCTACACAGCCGAGTCTCCCTCTCTGTCTGTTTCATCTTCTTACATCTTTTACATTATTGTCATTACCTCTGTCATATGTGATATGCACTGATGGAGACACCAAGGAATCATGTTTTTTCCGTGTTATTGTCTTATCCATTTAGTCTGAGACTGGCCATGATGTTGGGAAGGTGGTGTGCAATGACGCAAAATAAAAACAATCAATAATTCCCCTTGAATGTAAAGTATAGATACCCGAAAACTCTCCAGAAGTACAGTAACAAAGTATTTGTACTTGTTACCTTCCACCTCTACCAAAAAGTAAGAGTTCAGCTGTATGAGAGGTGAGAGAAGAGAAGGATTGTGAGAAAGAAAACGTTGCCATGATTGCAGAAAAACAGTTTTCTCAAACACAAGTCGCCCTAATTCCCGAACATTAGACATTCCTGGCGAACATTCAGTGAAGTCATCACATCCCTGCGTTTTACGACTCCTCTAAACAAGTCGCGTTCATCCCCAGGTTACATTCTGGTACTGTGCCTCCCCTGCTGACTTAAGGGAATTTGATCTTTTTTAATGAACAGCTCAATATCTAATTCATTAAAGTGGCTGTTTTATTTGATGCATTTTCCTTACTCCAGCTGAAGCAAAGGGGAACAAGCCAGGGGATGAGGGGAGATGGCCTCCATTCATTGATGGACGTCCAGTTGCACACACACAAAGTGCTCCAAGCGTGTGCCTGCATGTGTCCCTCGGAGAGACTCGGGGGGCTGCGGTCGATTGTGGCTCCTCTCCACAGGGGCTGAGAGCGGGAGTTTTACTCGGTTTGACTGCTGAAGGACGGGAGCTGTAATTGGCCTTGTGCACACTCTCGCTCGTCATTAGAGGCAGGCCAAAGGGAGGGCTTAACAATCGGTGTGGAGCGCACTGCCAGTGCTTTCTCTTTTTCTCTAGGCGTCTATCTGGCAGTGAAGAAGCATAAGGAGGCATGCTAGGCTTTAGTAGCTGAATTAAAAATGTCACCCATGACTCCGCTTTGTGTGCTTATGTGGCGTGATTGAGCAACATGTATAGTTTCCATTAACACCATTAAGGGGTAGAGATCTCACAGTTTATAGGCCCCTGCTCACACTTCAGTGACTGGCTGGGCTGGATGAGGAGGGTTGAGGAGAACTGTAAACACCTGTCGCTTCAGAGTCGATTGATGGGCTCATGAAGCGATTTTCACTTGTTATCGTTTCTTGGTTTTCACCTATTGACCCTTCCGAAGTCCCGCCCCTTTTTGCTCTGTGCTCCAGTAACAGCTGAGCAAGCTTGACACCTGACAGAAACTCCTTCTTTCTGCTTCTCTGTACTTTGATATGACACATGCCAGACATTAATTTTTAAATTTAACCATTAATTTAAATTAATCACCAACTATTTTGATAATCTATTGATCATTTTCTGTCTTCTTTAGTCCTCTAATTGAATATCTTTGAGTTGTGAACAAAAAAAAAAGACATTTAAGGACATTATCTTGGGCTCTGGTAAAGAGTGATCACAATTTCATCAATCATCAATCAATCAATCAAGGAAATGACTCATATTAATCAATGATGAAAACAAACATTAGTTGCAGTCCTGGTGCTACGCTTGTCTTTGTTGAAAAGAAAACTAAATTCTGAAGATGGTTAAAAGATGTTGACAGGGGAGCTGTAAAAGCCACATAAACTTTATATAGTCACATCTTAAATTCGCTAATGTTATGGTTGCTAGTGTTTTGGTTACATTAGCTATCAGATGTAACTAGCTAGCTAACAATTGATGTAGATTAGCTAGTTAGTTCGCCTTTTACTAAAATTAGCTATCACATGTTACTAGCTAGCTAAGGATGGATGTAAATCAGCTATCTAGTTAGCAAGCATTTTGCTAACATTAGCTATCAGATGCTTTGTTTTGATTTTTTATTGGACGTTCTGCTATTAGCTAACTTAAGATGTGTGACTTTTGCAGGTCTCACAGCAACATCTTTTAACCATCTTCAAAATTAGGTTTTCTTTTCAACACAGACAAACTTAGCACATAGCAAGAAAACAAAAGGAGAATGTTGACTGAGGTCCTGCGGCGTACCAAGCATGCTCCACTGTAACTGGAGTACAGAGTGAAAAAGGGGTGGGATTTAGGGAGGGTCAATTCTGAAGAAAAGTCTTCTTAATATTGAACGCTGACCTGGAGTGCTAAAGCAGTTTCCATGCTTGATCCTCAGGTTCTGCATGTATCATCACCACATTCCTGTACTTGGTCCAGCCAAAATACTAACACACTATTTGCCACCATTATCTCATATTCATAGGTCCAGTCTGGGCACATAACTGTACATATTTAACAGCTCTGTAAGTAGCAGCTCCTCTGTGGTCCCCTCTGATCAAACATTTTATCTCTGCATACACACTCAACACACTCATCCATCTCCAAGACACATGTACAGTAGCAACAGATACAAGAGGCACAGAGGTATAATAGAAACACCCGTTGCATAATATAAAAAAAACAGATCCTGATAAGCAGTAGGTTTCAGGCCCTAAAGAGAAAGAAAGTATATAGAGAAAAGGTGTATTAAAGTGAAACAGAGGGCCTTGGTGGAAATATGAAGGGGTCAAAATAAGAGCTGAAGGGGCTCCCTGGCGAGGGCCCGGGGGGGTGGCTGGGGATGTGTCAGGTGCATGAGCTGCGCTCTGCGCTGGGCAGTGTTGTTGTTACACCGAGGGCAGCGCCACAAGTCCGAAAGTATTGATTTCCCGCCTTGTCGAGAGGCAGAGAACTGTCATGTGGAGAGCACTGACCTTGGTACACACACTAAGACAACTATTCCCCCCGGCCCCCCACGGCACAGAGAGGAGAGAAGAGAGGAGCCGATGCAAGACACACAGCAGCGGCAAGCAAGCAACAAACAACAATGAGCAACCGAGTCTCCTGCGCAAGGTGGTGGTGGTGGTGGGGGGGGGGGAAGAGGAGGAAGAGAGAGGAGGTGAGCTTGAGAGGAAGAGAGAAAAGAGAGAGAGAGAGAGAGAGAGAGAGAGAGAGAGAGAGAGAGAGAGGAGAGCTAACAGTCAAAGCCAGGGCCAGTTCCCCTGAGTTGTCAGTGGGCAGCCCAGTGTCTGGTTATCACGCTGTTTGAAATGACAATGGCTTGACTTGTATTTTCCTCCTGAGACCCAACTCAGATCTATAAGCCAGAGGGAGGGGAGGGAAGGAGGGAAGGAAGGAGGGAGGGGTGGGTTAGAAGAGCAGAGAAAAGAAAAGGCTGGTCATAAAAGGAGACGATGGAGGAGCGAGAGGGAGGTAAGAAATAGTATGAGAGAAAGCACGACAAAAAGAGAAGTGAGGGAGGGAGGGGGGCTGACGGAGTAAGAGATTGACTCCTTCTGTCTCTGTATCACTGCTGTAGTTGTAGCCTTTGACATCTACAGAGAGAGACAGAGAGGAAGGAAGAGAAAGACGGCAGCAGCAGCGCAGGCAGCAGCTCGAGTGAAATGTTTTTCATGTGGAAGCTCCATCAGGATTTGACAACAAAAAGGGCTCCCTGTCACCTGCAGCTACACGGCGGGGCTCATCCCCAGTCACTGTGGAGCGCGGCGCGCAGAGACAGACAGAGAAAACACAGCCTACAAAGAGCTCTCCTCGGGTTAGATCAGGGTGACAGACACTTAAGAGACCCAGCTTTAGTCACACATCTCTCGCCTCAGATCAGGGTGTTTTGCTAACAAGCTCAGCAGCAAGTTCCCCCTGCGCTTATGAATAAAGGCCACTTTTTCATGATGAAGAGTTCTGTGTAGAGTTGTGAGGGGAATCTATTCACAAAGTCTCTTTTTTTCGGGGAGAATCTCAAAGAAGTGGAGCCCTAATTGAATTAGCTGGCTTATTAGTGTTTGACATTGTAAGCTCGGCTATAAGTAAGGAAGTGGGGACTTTGGGAAGTGGATTTAAAGAGCAGTGTTGGTTTTGGTTCTAATTTTACACTCTCCTGACACACATTATTCCCCTCAGCTGCAGTTAGGCCCAGATATGGTAATGCCTAATAATATGTGTGCAAGGGGGTTTAAGTGGTTCGCTCACCTCAATTGGGAAGCCGGGGAAGCACAGTGGTCTATAAACCTGGTGGCTCAATCCTTGTCAGTGGTGGGTAGAGTACTGAAAATCTATACTCAAGTAAAATAATAATTACTCCCATTAAAAATGACTCAAGTCAAAGTAAAAATGACCATTTCAGAAAGTTAAAAAAAAACAAAAAACGTACCTGGTAGATTACTTCATTTTAATATTTTTAGGGTGCTCCTCCAGAATATTTTTTTCTATGAATATGTAAACAGTGAATATATCAAAAGAAACAGAGCTTTAGTTTTTGTAAACAAGAAACCATTTTAATTCTAGATTCTTTCATTAGTTTTTATCAACACTTGAGTGTTGCTCATTGTCAATAAAAAACAAACAAAAGTTTAAGCCAAAAAATTGTTTCTATAAAATAGCACGTGTCATACACGCTGGAAAATCTTGTCTAGGGGATCATGTAAAGTTACTAGAGCTGCGACAATTAGTCAATTAATTGATTAGTTGTCAAATATTAAAGTAATCACCAACTATTTTGATTATCAATAACATGTTATGTCATTATTTAAATAGAAAACTGTCTGTCCAAATTGTCTAATTTTACCTTTTTTTCTTTTACTCATTTCTTCTTCGTCCTCTGTGACAGCAGACTGATTGTCTTCAGGTTGTAGACCAAAAAAAAAAAAAGACATTTAAGGATGTCATCTTGGGTTTTAGGAAACACTGATCAACATTTATCACCATTTTCTTAAAATTTATGGACCACACAACTAATCAATTAATTGCAAAAAGATGAATGAATAGTAGAAAATAATCATTAGTTGCAGCCCTAAATGTTACGCATGAAAAATTAACATAGCTAACGCTAGCTAGCTAACCTAGCTCCTTCAGTATGTGCAAATAACTTCAGTGTTCTTGTGGAATTTTCAAAAGCAGAGATTTCACTGTTTTCAAGAGGCACTTCATTATGTAACTGTTTTTAGATTTTGGAATAAAGTGTGGCCAGATGTGGGCAGGGATTGTCACTGGAAGCTGTCTGTTGTTCTGGGTTTTGCTCTGTCATCATTGCATTGTGGTAAAGACAGGTGGTGCTTATTTTCTTTTCCACACAGCTGGCAACCTGGAGAAGTGCTCCTTGACCCCCCCCCACCAAACCCTGCATTCACAGCAGACCAGATGTAATAAATAAATAGCAAATAAATATCACAGTAAAAAGTGGATTGCTGTCTCAAAAATATACTTGAGTAAAGAGTGAAAGTATAGTTTACTTGTTCCTTTAAAAAACAAGCACTCAAGCAGCAGAAAGTCATTAGACAAAAAATAGAGACACTGACTTATTGTTCCATTCAAAGAAAAGAATAAGCAACTTTCCTTATCCTCCACCCATCTTTGTCTGCTCACAATCCTCTTATTTCAACATGTCTTTAAGGGAAATAAAAACAGACTAAGCACACCTTTGGCCATAATACTGTTTAGTGGCCTTGATGCTGAGGTTTTCCTCTGTTAGTCTGCCTTCATTTGGTCAAATCTAATTGCTAATTACACTTGCTTTCATTATCTCAGTGTATTAACTCCAAGGGCTTTACCAGTATTATCTTTACTCACTGAAAGAAAGAAAGAACCTTTGATCAAGATTAACCACGTATACTCTCCTCCGGTCTTTGCAGAAACACACACACACACACACACACAAACGAATGCACGTACTGCACAAACTTAATGAATCTGTTTCATCTGTCTTCTCTACTTTCTCTCGCTGTGTTGTCGATATTCACCTCCCCATGCCCTGAGAACACAATTTCTAAAAAGTACAACTTCATGCTTTTGGAGAAGTGTATTAAATAATAACATACACTCATACTGAATTCGTATGCATCGTTTTTTCTTTCAGTTGATAGCAGTCTACTCTTGATGCATCCTACACGGTCACTAAAGTGTTAAAATGACTGGGGCAGCGATTAACATCTTAATCTTTTGCCTCATGTTGATTGTCAGCTTCCTTTGGGAGCACAAAAGGAACCTTGTGGTTTTCACCACATCGCCACGAGTGCTCCGAAACACAAACATTGGCGTTTATTGCACCTCCCCAAAAATATAGTGGGACAACTGGCAGCAAAACAAATGAATAAATCTAAGCCTCCACAATTAGCCCTTGCTTGCTCTCAGTGGATGCATAATGGATCTCGCTGCACAAAACGATTACATGCCACTTGAGATAATGACAGATTGGGCTAAAAGGAGCTACTTTACCCACTCATTCAGCTCTCTTTGGGGGTATCACGCCATTTGTGTCTGTGGTCAAAAGGGACATGCCAGTTGAGGCCTGCGGGCCCCTCTCAGCGTCCCGGGTGCCAGAGGGCTGAATGCCAAGCGAATGCCCGGTCTGACACATGATAAACTTGGGGACAGGTGACCAAAGTGAAGCAGGCCATTCCTCGCATTCCAGACGAAGTTTGCATGTAATGACATGTCCGCAAAGAAGCTACATGTCACTATCACCTCTCATAAATCCAGCAGGAAAAAATAACACATTCCCACTGGTGTCAACAGGTATGATGAAACGAGGGAGCATCAAGGCTGGACATTTTGACGATATGATGGCAACTCAGCTCAGAGAGGGCTTCCTTGTACTCATTCCAACATCGAATTTGGCATGTTCTCAACACCTATCAAATATAGTGTTGAGTGCAAATGCCAGTCTACTTCACAGAAACATCCACGGCAGACGGTGGAGTTTTGTAAGTCACATGGAAAGACATCCTGATGGCAAAATCCAAACAGCGACAGCTCCAGGTTCAGATGAAGTTAATAATCCAGGATAAAGAAGATTAGTTCGGACCAGATCTGGCACTGGTTTTATAGCAAAGACAAATATAAATACAAGTGTGAATAAGGAGGTGATTGTGTGTATTTTTATTAGTGCAGAATTTCCCAAACTTAGAGTTGCAGCTCAAAATTGGTCATGGACCTGTTTTTACTGGGTTGCCAGTTTGGAGAGTAAAATGCATACTTTACTCCCTTAAATAGAACTCTTTTTTAAAATTTGTGGTAGTATTTTGTGTTGTGTTCAACACACAGCTGCTAGATAGAAGTGTTCCTCACTGTTCTTCATTAAAAAAAAGTAAACTTTTAAAAAAAAATCACATTTTATGCAAATAGAACACATTTTCTTTATACTATGATTGATAGTTAGTTAGTTAGTTAGTTAGTTAGTTAGTTTAGTCTTAATAGATTAAAGAAATAGCAATATCTCACCTTGCTTACAATATTGCAACATATTGGATCATAACCCCTGTACTGCGATACGTATCGTATTGAGAGTCTTAGCAATACACAGCCCTCATCAGCAAATTTGATTATTGCTGTGATGTACTTTTATAAAGAAATACATTTCATATATTTTTGAAATTTATAGTTTGTTGTGTTCTTTATCAGTGGTATAAAAATTTTTGAGACACATTAACAAAATCCAACTTGAGTAGACTGCGGCAACAGAAATTTAGCATGAGTTTTGGTTTGGTGACGAATAAACCCGTCATATTAGCCGGGAGAATGAGCAAAGTTTTTTATGATTATTTAAAGTGTATTGTCGGTTTCTAACATCTATTCACAAGTGGCAGATGCTTTTAAAAAGGAGAGTTAGGAACATAATCATCCCAGCACACAACACAACGGCACTTCATTTCATTTCCATCCCTGTTTATCCGTGTTTTTCTTTTTTTGTTGCCCTGGTCTTGTATCTATCCCACGTATTCCCCACTGCCCATGACATACTGGAAATGCCTGGTTAAGTGCTGTTCTGACATTAGCTGAGTGTAGTCACAGCATTTGGCCTGGGGACAAATGCTAGAAAGGCCCTATAAATATGGATGCCACCCACCCCTCCTCTTCTCTGCTGCTCTCCCTCGGCTCCCTGATGAGCTTGCATGTGTCTGTGTGTGTGTGTGTGTGCGTCTGTGTGGCACGCCGTTTGCTCTGTCACACCATGTCCCCACTGTTTGTTTACTCACACTGACAGAGATACACTCGCTTGCCGTCGGTGCTCACCACCTACGCCTGCTAACCAAGTGCCAAAGAGCTCGCTAATGCTCCAGCTCCTCCTGTAAATAATGCATCTGCCGATGCCAGGCCGCTAGCATAGCGCCGCCGCCCCAGCTGTCTGAACTATTTCATAGGCTGATGGGTCTGTTAGCCTACACGTCACTCTCAGTTCGCCTGTGTGCGTGTTAGCGAGTGTCACTGTCGCCGAGCATCACACCCACAGAGCTCAGCGCTGCGTGAAACCGATGCCAGTCAAGCCAAGCGTCTTCCTGTGTGCCCACCTCTGCCCCCGGCGCCGTGGCGGCCCTGTGGGTGCCCCGTGGCTGCCCTGATGCCAGCACGTGTGGAGCTGCAGGGAGGGTCCCCGTGGGGAGGAAGTGGGCCATTAGTACAGTCCTTGCCCCGGCGTTTTACTCCACTTCAGTACACATCACAGAGGGCCGCCCTCTCACTAACTAGCTAACACATGCTAATTAGTCTGGCGACAGAGCCAGTTCCTCCTTGCGTTGGGAGCATATGTGTAGCTCTAGAGCAAAGCTGGCTGAGAGGACGTGGCCAGGGACTGATGCCGCTTCATTAAGTTTTCTTTAATGCGCTTCAAATAAATGTGGAACAGTAGCTTAGTGCTTCAGAGAGGCCTGGAAAATATGAATGATGGAGCCAGAGCTCAGTCTAATCTTAAAGGGATAGTTCGGATTATTTAATGATGTTGGATTATTTAATGGGTTGTATGAGGTAGTGAGAGTAGTATCGCTCTGTCTAAACTCCATGGGTGAAATCAGTAATTTTGCCTTGCAGAACATGGGAATTTCTGGCCTCCCACTGCCTCAATCTGTTAGTTTGTGATATTGGGTGACAGCAGTGAATTCGAACTAAACTTTTAAAACACAGAAGTTACACAATAACACAGAGAACTAACCAATCAGGGCAGCGATCACATGTTCTGCAAGGCAAAATTACTGACGTCGCCAATGGAGTCTGGTTGAGAAAGAGAGAGTGACATTTGGCTTATTTAATGTTTTGCACCAGAAATGGCTGTCTGACAGCAATTTGCTGGTTCTCCTCTCTGCTTCTCTAAATCACCATCTACTGTAGGTGATACATTGAGTATTACTATTAATCGAACTATCCCTTTAAAACCGAGGAGGGTACTGTAACTAACAATTCACTGCTTCAAACAGGCATCTCACACAAGTTAAAAACTGCACTCTTTCTGACTTTTCTTACCTTCCAGATTAGTGTGGCGTGCCGTCTGCTCTCCAACCAACTCGCCTTTCCTGCAACGTCTTCATTTTCTGGAAACGAGAACAACCACAGGCTTAATGAAACTTAATGATGATAGTCATAACACAACAATAATCCAGTGGTCTGGAAAACTAATCAATGCGTCTTCTCTCCTTCCCCTAATGACCTGTGAAAACAAAGCAATAAAAAGGCGGCGTGTGTTTATTTTGGCCAAAGCAACAGGCTGATAAGAGTGGCTGGCTGATTAGCGCCGAGCAAAGCTGAGACGGTCACAAAGATTAGGACACCACCACACAAAGCCAATGTCACCACATGAGGTGAAGGTGCGTGCGTGTGCAACTTTCCTCTCCATGGAAAGTTTGCAGCCCATTTACTGAAATGTATTCACTCTACCGCAGTAGGCTTGTTATCTATGTGTTAAATGGATGAGGATTTCCTGTTTCACGTTCATATGCTATGATTTTCCTGTTACTGTAACTCCAGTCAGTGGTGGTAGTTTGTCAGCCCAGTAATGCAATGATAAACACATGTTGTTTCTCTTGTCTTCTGTGTGAAGTGGCTGACCGGCGTAGCTCTCGTTTTAGTATGCCTCTTGTCTTTTGGTCTTTGGTTGATTCCTCCCAGACTCTGGCCCTTCACCACAAATCATTGTGGTGCGCTGTGTGCAGCTTCGGGACACAAATGTGCCCCCAAACACTATTCCTCAGATTCATCTTTTCCCTTTTCAGTTGGAAATACAAAACCAGGGGATAATTTTTTAAACAAGCTTGTGATTCCCACAGTTTTTTACAGCATGATGGAAAGTGTTGGTTTGAGTGACTACTTTTAATTAGCTAAGCACAAATAGGGAGAAGAAGGAAAAAAAATATTTTGCTTTCAGGGTAAGGGGGGGGGGGGGGGG
>JAJHUR010073145.1:43918-61127 GCA_027495735.1 Lutjanus campechanus
TTTCCCCCCCCCCCCCCTCATCCTCTCCCCTGGTCCAGCTGCACTCAGATGTGTCTGCCTGGTCTCCCCCGCCCTCCCGCCCGTCTCACCCCTGCGCTCCCAAACTCAATGCCACTGCCAAGGAGAGGGAGAAAGAAAGAGGGAGAGTGTCGCAGCTGGTAATACTTACTGGCCATTTCACTGCGGTGAAGGCATGAGATTCATTAGGCCAGGGCCCGCGTGTTTTGTGCTGAGTACCGGCCGTGTTATTGTTAGGATGTGGTAAAATTATAAATATGGAGGGGTTGAGGGGGGATTTTGAGGGGGATCTAAGTGGAGGCGAGAGCGAGGTGGTGGTGGTGTTGGGGTGGAGGAGGAAGAGGAGAAACATGCCACTCATTAACTCCTCTGCCACAGTCTTGTTTCTCGTGATTGGGTGGCAATAAAAAAGTCTGTCACAATTTGTCAAAGTTAATGACTCAATGGCACAGCAGCTCTCAAGGGCTGGAAGACACGCTAACATATGTCGAATTAGTCAATAGCTTTATAATTGCAGAAATAAGGATTCCGGCTTTAGCCAAATGAAGCGGACTTAGAGGGTCCTGGGAGGGAATTTGCAATTTGGTCAGGTCGATTGCAGAATGGCAATCATGGAGGCCTGGCACTGCTTTCCTCACGCAATTGTTGAGTTTCTTTCCTTGCTCTCCTCCCTCCCTCACTCCCACCTGTTTGAGCTGAAGCAGCGTAGATATGATGTGCCCTAATAATGCACTTACATGTTGCTATCCTAATGTTACCTGCTTGCATGGTTGTTGACACCCCACTGAAGGCAGTGATGATGCTGATGCAGGCCTCAACAATAAGGATTGCCTACTTGCCCTGGGCAAGTAAAATGCCACGGTGGGCTACTACATATAGCAACTCACTTGCTGATAGGGCACATAAAAGAATGAACATGAATAAAACTGAATATCCTTGGTTATGACAAAACAAGACATTTAAAGACGTCATCTTGGACTATTAAAAATTGTGTTTAAACAGGACGATTAACTTAAATCTGTGTTGTTATTTGAGAACTGCCAATAAAAAAAGTCAATTTGTATAGTGGCAAATAAAAATTGACCATGGAAAACACTCATTAACATTTTTAACATCTTTTATGCCAGCCGAACTGCTGCATTGCTGCTAAGGGGGGATTTTTGCGTCCAAACTAGCAACCGTTAATGTATCATCAAATAATGAAACGATCAAACACCTGACATTGGAAAACATCAACATACATATTACTGAACAATCATCTTTGCATATCCCTCTATGACAAAAGTACCAAAGAAATTAAAAAAATATTCATGGAACTGAAAAGTTTTTATCATAGTTTATTTATAGTTTGTATGTTTGTTATATTTCCAAGGCATGTGAATCTTAATGTAATGTGTGAACCATCAATGTCATATCTAAAATCTAGGTAGGACACTGTTGCTCAGCCTTGCCTCCAATTTTTCCCAGTGGCCACTAGCAGTATTGCAGTGAAATATTCCCCTGCAGCCCAAAAGCATTTTCCCCATAAGCCACCATTGAAACAAAAAAAAGTCTGTTGACAGGACACTCGAACTGCAATCAAGCTAGATTACAACTCTTTCTATTATGAATTTTTGATCCACAGAGGTTTTATATTTATAAAACTTGCCTCGAGCTGAGAAAAGCAATTTTAAAATCTGTGATGTCATCACAATGTAAAGTCTATGGGCTGAGTGGAAACTCGCAGGCGGGGGCAAGGAGAGATCCACTACTGGGCATATTAGGTGAGCCACATATCCAGGAAATAAACCAGGGAGCTCAAAAGCTTTCTGTGTTCTTATTGGACTGAATGGATGGCATCTTTGCATTCTGTATCTAGTTCATTATAATAGATATACGGTTTGAACTTATTTTATTTGACGAGTTCTTGAACACAGGGACATTTCTGAGGTGGCAATCTGAATCAGTTGCAAGAGCCAGTATTGTCTATGGGCCCCCACCACCGTGGGCCCCAGTGTAACCACACTGCCTGCACTGGCTATATTTATGGCCCTGCTAAGCTGCTCTGTGTCTTCTTTGTGACCTGTGACTCGGGAACAGTGTCTAGCCTCCACTTCAGCCCCTCTATCTGTGAACTTTGTAAGACAGATAAAGACTAAGACACCCAGATGGACTTTCCTTTGGTCTGCCGTCCCACCACACACACACACACTTCGAGTCATGCAAAGACACTCCTCACTTCTACTCCCTCGTTGTGTGGCTTTGGGAGTGACACACTTGTCATTGCAGTAATGTAGCCATTGGTTGAACACTCGGTCTGTCGCTCCCTCCCCTCTCTGACTGTATCTCTGTCTTGTGTCCTATTTTTCTGTGTCATTTGCTGACTAAATACTAATAAAAGTCGCAGCTTTTTCTTGGAGTATGATGGAACTTCCAAACTGAATCAGAAGTAGAAGTCTTCTCACTATGCTGGCTAAGGTAAATGCTTGCACAGATCTGTAAATAACAACAATCTGGGGATATTTTATAATGTGGTGTTTTATAGAGGCAACAAATACATAAGATGCAAGTAGATGTTGGTTGCAAATAATCTGAATAGGGCAATTATCCCCTGTTTCAGCATTGCTTATACATAGTTTTGTATTTCCACAGCTGTTGGGTGTGCAGGCCCAGGTGTTTACAAGTAAACCACCATGCTGACACACTGTTTGAACAAAACTCTGAGGAAAGAAACAAATATTATTGCCCAGTCGTGTGTCTTGAAAACCAGCCAATCCGTCTCCAGTAGTGTTCGGTTTGGTTGAAAAAACACATACACATAATTTGGAGATTGCTTACACACAATTAGCGCAGGTTTTTTTACATTAAAAAATGGTCAAAGAAAATAAAGAGCTATTGGCGAGATTAAATCTAGGAGCTCTTCCAAGATTTCTCTGGCTGGGAGCTGGTTTGAGTAGGGGAATTCACTGAGTGTGTGTGTGTGTACATGTTTGCATGAGAGGGAATGTGGGAGAGTGTGTGGGCGCTTGCATGTGTGTGTAGTTCAGGAGGTAGAGTCCCACCCTGTAGACTAGTGTGATGACTAAATGTCAATTTGGGGGAGTCTCAGCAGTGTTGGCCTCCTGTCGCCACGCTGCTGTCAAGCCTGCGCTGTGTGTGTGTGTGTATGTGTGTGTGTGTCCCGTCGCCCACGCCAACCAATGATTGCCATGGAGATGTCCCCTCACAGAGAGGGGTCGGCAATATGTCTGGGCTCTGACTAATACTTTCTGTTTGTCTTAGGGTGTAGATGGGGAGGGAAGCAAAGAGCAGACGATGTTGGTAATCTTCTCTCCTGACCCCCCTCCAACACTCCTGTCCCCCTTCTCCTTCTGACTCCCACTCTCCTTTCTCCTCTTCCCTCTCTCTCGAACATGTGTCTGGTCGCACTGTGTGGTCATGTCACTCCCTCAAGTCTCCAGACAGAAACCTAGTGTGTTGTTGCAGTGCCGGCTGTCACTGTGATATTTGCATTCGGCGGGGGCGATCAGTGGGCCAGCGAGTGCAGGTGTCAAGTCTGACAGGGAGTTGTCCTTATCTGGCGCAGGTCGTTCCCTCTGATAGGCTGAAGGTCAAAGCAGATCTAGTATATATTGACGACAGTGTTTTGTTTTATTTTCTTTCCTTTTCCTGTCCACACAATGGCCAGTGATAAGAGACGTGTGTCTCTGAACAATGCAGGAGTCAGTCTCTAACAACTCGCAGAGTGATTTCTGGCTCGTATTCGATTTTATCGCTGAAACAATTAGTTCATCAGCACAAAATTAATTGACAATTTGGGTTATTGATTAATCTTTTAAGTGATTTATCAAGCAAGATAGCAAACACTTGCTGGTTTCAGCTTCTCAAATATGAGGATGTCTTGTTTTTCTTTGTATTATGTCATTGTACATTTAATGTGTTTGGTTTTTATACTTTTGGATGGACAAAAAAGTGAATAGAAGATGTCACCTTGGACTCTGGGAGTTTTACAATTTGTAGACTAACTGATTAATCATTTGTAAAAAACTAAAAAGGATTTTTTAAGCTAATGATTCTCATAGTATATGAGGCTGAAAAAAAAATGCTAACAGACAAATAAAAACTAAGAGAATTGGTCTCCCTGCCTGATTTTACAAGTTCTTACAAGTACAATGGTGAATGAATCTTATATGTGTGTTAAATTTATGGAAACGCTCACATATAAACATGTAATATAACCAAACACTTTTGATAAAATGACGATCAGTCAGATCCCTTTAATAAAGATAATCACAGACACCTAAAGGGATGGAGAAGACATGGGTATTTGCTGGAAAAATGTTAATAAAAAGATTCTTCAAAAAACAAACAAAAGATCTCTTAAATTAGGTTATTAAAGATTTATGATCAACATATGTACTCAGCAAGACATTTAATAGTTGAAAAATAAACTTTTATGTCCTCTCTGGTGAGCAAACTATGAACCACCACCACATATTTTTGGAATTTCTGTGCAGCAATTTGTTATTTATTGTCTGTACATAAACTTGCACCAAAAGTTGCGTCATACGAGAAAAAATTGGGAGTTCTGGACTGAGATCTTTTGCACAGCACTTTCTCAACCTCCCCACCTCACCTCATCAGTTTTCCTCTGCCTCCTCCACCTTTGCTGCAACACCTCTTGCCCACCTTTCCGATACACCAGCTTGCCTGACTCCCCCCCTCAAACCCACCCCCTTGCTCCCTTGCTATCTAACTTCTCTTCCTCTTCACCAACGTTCCCCTTCGTTCTCTCTCTTTCTCTCCCTCCATTCGCTCCCTGCCTCCCCGAGCACCCTGCTTTGAACCTGGCCTTGAATCTGTGCACCCAGAGGTCTGTCACTGGGCAGGTGGTTTGATCTCTGGCTGGGGAAATGCTTTGAGGAGAGCTGAGAGGGGCTAGGGGCCTGGACTGGGGGTCCTCTGCCTGGACCTGCTGTCTACACAAAAGATGGGAGAAACCGGTGCTCCCTTGATGCTCAGGTATTTGAACTGACAGTGTAGGCCAATGTGTGGTACAGTTCTCCATCTATATAGGCTGTACTGACTGAGAGCATGGCATATGATAGCCAGATCACAGGCTTGTGTTTCTGGTTCAGTATTGTGATATTATGCTCCCTCTCCCTCTCTGTTTCACAATATCAAAGCCAGCTGGGTCCTTTAGCCGTCCACTTCATAAACAAGCATGACTGTCCAGAAGTACACGCACGGCTATTTATCATGCGAGTGAGTCAGGCTCAAAGTTTCGTCATTGATCTGATTTGAAAATTTCTTGGGGTGGTGCTCATCGTGGGGAGATTTACTTTCTGTGACTGCGTCAAACCACACAGAGGAAGCAGGAATGTTGGAAGCAACATTTAGCTAAATTATGTGCTTGTTTGATACTGGAGTAAAAACATGGGTGTTGTGTCTGCGTGTGTGTGTGAAGGAGTGCAGAGCATGAGTCACATGTGACAGCTGACAAAAAAAATAAAGACAGGAATGGAATCTAGTCAAAGTTGAATCTGGAATGACAGTGGATGACAGATATCATCACTCACAAATCAACTGTTTAGATAGTCCAGTTATGAACTCCAGATTTATGTTCCTGACTAGTGACTGTAATTTTATTGCTAGCAGACAACAGAACCACATTTCACAAATGTGTTCACTACAACTGCCCCCAACTGAAGATTTTCCTAGTCGACTAGTTGTTATTTCAAGCCATTAACAAGCTGAATGTTAAATGCTAACAGCAGAAAGGGTAATGACCGTGAATGTGTCGGAATGACCAGCTAGGAGAATATCTTGTTAATTTATTTAAACAGAGTATAACACCACACAAGTCTCACTACAAAACCATTAACAGTAGGATACTTAGTGGACACAGCCACTGGACAAGCCATCCATTAGCTTGTGGACCACTATTTTGAAGCCTTGAGTTTGGCATTATATAGGTCGACATCTAGGTTTTTTGTTACCAAAACATGTGCAGGACTAACAACAGTGTATAATGCGTAATAATAGTGGCCTGTCTGGTCATGATATTCCTCTTATTACAGCTAAACACTGGATGGATTTGCTGAGAATAAGTTGTCTATCACATGGTAGCCCCGCCCTAAAGCATTCCCTGCTTTATCATCTATTTTACTCTAAAAAGGACAGTAATTTACAAAATGAACATCCTGCTGTATTGAAGCAGACATTAAACTAGCAATTGAGAACACAAACTCATTAGGAAGCTGTTTACCGAGGTAATAAATCAAGCGAGTGGTTGGATAATTTTCTCATAGACATACAATAAGACATATTTTTGCAGCCAGTGGACTTGCCCCCTGCTGGCCATTAGAAAGAATGCAGGTTTAAGGCACTTCTGGATTGGCTTCAGTTTTCTGACCCAGAAGGTCTATCCATATATTCTACCGTCTATGTTCAGAACACGGGAGTAAATAACTTCCAACTTCACAAAAACAAATACTTGCAGACTTAACAACACGATGGATGATGTATACTTACATATTAACTCTCTACAAACTCACTCCTCACCAGTTTCACCCTGGTTGTAGGTTCAGTAAATCACCTTGATACTATATTCCCACTCATCAAACTGGCCTCAATCAATCTCAAACAGGGCCACTAACTGAGCTAACTAGATGATGGCAGCTGCTCACAGTTAGTAGCTGTGCGCCAGTGACTTAGGTGTTACAAGAGAAAAGGTTATGTTGCAACAATCAGCTGATACTTTTGACCCAAGGTGCAGCTGAAGTTCAAGATGTTTTTTTAAGGTAAATGAAAACTTGGTTGAGTCGAATTTAGTCAACTATTGGGGCAGTCCCAGTGTTTACAAAAGGACAGATAGACAGAGGGCTGGAAACCATAAAAACAGTGAGCCATGCCAAACTGTGAGTTTATCTCTCAACAGTAATCTAATTACATGTAAATCAGACTTGATATTTTCTCCACTACATGTGTCACTTCTGCCCTGTTGGCTCCTGCAGGCTTCAAGTTATGATCCCTTCATTCTTTGGGTCAGCTGGACCTAATGTTGCTACATGAAGACAAAGTTGTGTTGCAGATGAAAGAAAGAAGACTGAGAGGCACTGCCAAACATCTGAAACTAGTGTGTCAGATTTGCACAGACACAATATGTTCACAGATGAATTTTATTGTTCTCCAGTTTTTGTTACATGTTTATTTACCTTGTTCATTTCATTTCCAAACTTAATTTTCATTTCCAAACTTAATTTTGGCCGTTTTCAACTTAAGTCTAAGTAGTTTACATTAAGTCACTTTAAAAAGGCTAAATCTAAACACTGTAATAGCTTTTTGTATACATTTTATCAGATTTGAGATTGACAATGAATCTCAAAATCTGTCAGTGCACAAACAGCATTAATTAAGGGTGCGTGCAAACAACAGACATGGCTGCTTCCATTTGTTTGACTTAAAGAAAGGAGAGGGAAAGAAAAGGAAGAAAAAGAGAGAGGGGTCCCAGGTCTCCGTATGAATACATGAAAACACATGCTTCTCTTCTCCTTCTGTAATCCACCGGGGACTCACGCCCCATTTGGTTCCCATTAGCATAGCTCTGGTCGCTCTGCCCCGTGTCAAAGCCCAGACGCACAGCTGCACAAAGGACAGGGACCTCTGGCTCTGTGACTGCCAGCCGCTGGGCTCAAAACCAGAACTGACATGGAGGACGGGCCTTACACTGTGGGGATTTCAAAGGGGGGAGGACACTAGACTTTGCTGTCGACTATAGTTTCCCCCCTGCACAGTATAGCGGTTTTACTCTGAAGTCAGTGCACAAGTGATTAATCGTTGTTTATTTTGTACCACTTTGTAAGGCAAGAAAGCTCTGTTTCAAGTCACATCCAATGTACAAAATCAAACAAGCAAAAATTAGCCTTGGCATGAGGTATTTGCTCCCCTGTATTTTGTGGCGTGCTGTGTCTGACTACAAAGACTTTCTTTATTCGGCATGTTTTATTTGTCACCTGTTTCCAATATGGACACTGTGAAGTCCTGATCTATCTGACGGAGCCAGGGCCCGTTTTATGACACGCAACGCCGCTGTGCCTCTTTTCCTACACACGTTGGCCGCACATTTTTGGCAGGAAATTGACAGCATTTCAGCAGCTAACTCATGGATGAGATAATATCTTGTGGGTGGAAGAGAGGACAAGATGCTCCCAGTGTTTTACAGTGACCCTAAGCAGAGACAAATTTAAATCTGAAGCTGCTGCTGCTGCGAAGACGAGGCACACACATATGCGCACTGCACTGTACACACAGGGTTTTCATTTAAATCTCGGCTTTGCTTAACTCACCAAACAAGAAATGTGGTCTGTGGCTGTGTGTTGAACATGGTAAAGGTTTCAATTAAAGTAGGAGGAACAATACCCACCCAGCATCCAGCAGCTGTCTGGGCAGGCTTTCCATTGTACGCTGTCAGGGGAGGATACAGAGAGGCTGAGAGGGACTAGTGGTGTTTTAGTGGTGTTTTCGATGGCATATGGTTACAGCGTCAGCCTTGAAAAATGACAGGGTAGTAATACAGTTGTACAGGATATTAGTTTAGGATCACCCTCAGTTCTATGGTTTCATAGGACTTGTAGTGGCCAAGGCACTGTCTTTGTCTATCTCTATTTATTAGGGTTTGGTACCAAATTCTTTACTATCAGGAGTTCTGACCTAATTACCGAGTACCAATTCACATTAAATCAATTGGTGCCAAATTTTGGTATCTGAGAGGACATCTGGCCGTTAAGTTAGAATCTAGTGAGAAGGAAAGAGAGTGAGACTGCAGCTTGTTCAAGTCACAGAATGGAGTGAGAGAACTGGGGTAATAGCGAGCAGTTGCAAGTGTGGCTAAACTTTTCAAAACATGATGCAGACAATATTTATGAATGTGAAATGCAAAGCTGACAAGCTAACCAAACACAAAATACTTCTAAAAGCTGAAGAGTGTGCCACGTTTAGCCTGAAAGCAAAGTCCCCCGCACTAGCCGCAGCTAACGTTAGCACACCTACAGCTAGAGCCAAAATTTTTTTACTGAACGCTCCATTGACAACAAAACTTTAAATGAGGAATAGACAACTTCATCGACATCTTTAGGTGACTAATTACCCAGTTGGGTAACTAATTACCCAGTTGGGTAATTAGTCACTATTTTTACCACCGTTAGCCAACACTCAGCCACTGGCTGCATCTGAAATTCCTTACCAACATACTATTTAGTACACTAAAACACTGTGGGATTTATTAGCATGTTTGAAACCATAGTATGAAACCAATTCATGAAATGCATAAAATATTTAGCAATTACAGAGACAGTAAAGTCCCAAAAAAGGGTACTATTGGGTACTAATACGGTATCGCTTCAAATGAATAAGGCACCCAACCCTACTACATATACTTTTTGGTTCAGGGTTGGACTCATTTGCATGTGTCTTTCTCAGTCTGTTTAAAATTCTCCTGGACTCGACTACAAGAGTCCAGGCTGAAGCCATCTTGTTCCGCAGCTCCTCTTTTCCTACATTTCTTCAGTCCATCTGTCCCACTAACAGTCTTTTAATTGAGAGTCCTCCCCGGTCTGATGCTGGCCATTGCTGACTGTCAGTGTTTATACAATTGGGCTGGGACAGGGACTGTGAGCCAAGCAAAACATCCATGAAACATCAAGCCTCCAGCTAAACAAAACCCAGCAGTGAGACACACACACTTGAGCCAGATAAGGGCTGAAAAAGATGCTTTCTGAACGCTGCTAGGTTAAGTTGTTGACCATAGCGGTAACACGGCAGCTGTGAGAGAGTGTTGACTGTTGTCTGGGTCTAATTGCTACAGCATTGTGGGATTTTCTTCACTTGCTAACAGCTTTCACTTTTTAGCTGCTCATTTTTCTAGTGATTTACGAAGTCTCATACACACTGACACACACACACCCCTCTGTCCTTTTCCTCACCGTCGTCCTCTTTAGTTGTGAGCCAAAGAGGAAACCCTGGCGAGACGCTAGCACAGTGACTAATGCTGTGTATCTGGCCGGGCCTCAGATAACACAGCCTCCTCCCCCGGCCTGCTGTGACAAATATGTGCGAGTGTAGCGGTGGGATCCGGGCCCAAGCTTGTCCCTGACCCAGCCCAGGCCAGACGCAGGTTAAACCACGGCCAAATGCAACCCAGATCCATGCTGGCCACAGACGCAGAATAGTTTGGAGTATGTGAGAATCATGAGAAGAAGTCTTTATAATTTTGTCTTCCCCTGACAAGCCACACAAGCAGACGAACTCACATCCTTGACGATGTTGTTTTTGATGACCATCCATGACACATCTGTCTGCTGCCTCTCTTAAAAATTCTGCAATCAGTGTGTAATCCTTTATTTTATTGCGTACGATCAATTTTGATGCTGTCATATCACAAACATCTCCTGTGTTACTCTTCTCTTAAACGTTAAACTGAACGTGGAACAATGCACAAATTAATCCCGAGAAATAACAGGCACAGAACGTCCCCTCCCTTCCCTTTTCTCCCGTCATTGCCTCCTCAGTTGAGGGGGCTTGCTGCTTTAATGCTTCTTAATGCTGCTGTCTGCTTAATGGGCCAGATATGAGAGGTGCTGCTAGCCAGCGTAATAAGTCAGTGATTAGAGGGCGCCTTGTCACAGCAGCAGCCTCGCAGACAGTGGCACGCTCTAATTGCCGTATTAGACGCCCCTTAACTATCTTGTCAGCTGTCAGACCCCAGCTCGTAAACAGAAGAGGTGCATTTGATATTTGCAATTGTTTATTTCCGTCTGCTGCTGTTAGCACTGCCGCATGGAGAGGTAATTAAGAAAAGGTTGTGTTGTGTGACATCATCTGTGCTAAATTTGGGTACTCTGAATAAGAGTTTGCGAAATCTTCATGCAAGAAGAGTTATATAAAAAGGAAGATCTTCTGTGGCAAAACATCTAACCTGGAATTCTCTAAAAAAAAAAATCAAAGTTTAAAGTGGGTGACAGACAAAGAAGTAGACAAAAGTGGTCAGTGTGCAACATGATTAGGGCTGTAACTAAATATTATTAACATCAACTGATCTGTTGATAATTTCATTCAATTATAGATAGATTAACTCTTCGTGGTCTATAAAATGTCAGTAAATACCAATTTTGGAATGTAAGATAGTAGGCTATTACTCAAGTAGTGTACCTAAGTTCAAATGTAAAGTACATGAGTCTTTTCTTTTAATGCCTCTTTCTACTTCTAGTCCACCACATCTCAGAGAGAAATATTCTACTTTTTACTACACTACATTTATCTGACTCCTTCAGCTACCAGTTACTTAACAAATAAGGATTTTTACACAGACCATATGAAGAATTTATACAATATTTGTTATAAATTAAACTATCCAATAGTTTACAGAAGCACAGCTGAAACTAAACAAGATGAAAGCCATTAATCGATTGACAGAAAATAATGGGCAACTATTTTTTTGCATTTTAATGACTAAGTGATTCATTGTGAAAATGATCAAAAAATGATCAAAATTGAACTGACCAAGGAATAATTAGTTAATTAGTTTTCATCTCTAAACATTATTGTTTGAATTTTTAGACAGCAGACACTGTAGATAGAGACAGAAAGATAGAAAAGGTTTGTTCTAAGGTAAAGAAACACAATGATTCTTATGAATGATTATACACATTTCAATGATGATACACTAATGAAAACATACTAATGCATATTATGTTCCATTTAGAAAAATACACTAAACAAACATCCTTAGCCATAAATTGCATGATTGATGATAAATTTCAAGACTGCATGCTAGTTTGTTGGTATCTTACATCATGGCAGTGAGTTGGCAGCAGGGTCGACTTTCTGAATCTATCCTGTATCTGAAAGGTCACAGGTTTGACCCCGGTCTCAGCCAACAAATGTTCACAAACAGCCATGTCTGCTGCTGTGTAAGTGTCCTTGAGGGGAACACTGAACTCACTCATTGCTCTGGATAAGAACATCAGCTCAGTGCATAATGTATGTACACACTCCAGCTGACACATGGCGTATAATCCTCACACACAGTGAGGATTGCCGCGCCCGCACCTGGAGAGCTTAAAAATTGTGTAAAGTCAAATAATCTCTGTCTCCTGTCTCGTTCAGTGTCAAACAGTGAGGTGACATGGTTAGAAGTGGCGTAATTTTGCGTTTAATCTTGGATTAGCCCATGTTCGTTTTGACACCTCCAGTTACTAATCTGGTTTACGACACCTTAGGGCGAGCACGGGGGGATTCTGATAGATTTTATGGTCCCTTAGTAGATTATGAGTGAGCTGAGTTTTACATCCTGAATTACAGGATATTGGTCTAATCCACTGACTAGGTTATGTTATTTGCTGCTGTTAAACATCAGAATGTGCACTTGGGTCAATACTGGAGTGTTAATGTGTGTTCATTTTCTGTCTTTAGCGATTGTGTGTTGACCTCAGTCGTGCGACATGAAGGCTGATCTGTGCTGCAGATCCTCTTCTATCTGGAAGTGCTGATTGACTGTTTCTGACATTGTGAAATATGGGTTGCTGGCTCAGACATGGACTCCAACCTACGACCCTTTGTGTGCACGTCTGTGTCACATCATTGTCACACCACCACCAGCCTTAAAAGAATAACAGTGAGACAATATGAGATAAGTGCAGACCGTAAATTCATAAAGTTTCAAGCACTGACAGTTGAGCTTTGGCGCGAGGACAAGCAATTTCTTTGTCGCTGTCTTCCTCTTCTTGTCTCTAGCAGGCACATGGGGCTGATTTATTTTTTTATTTCTGACAAATCTGTTGATAATTTTCTTGATTAAAGCCCAAGAGGACGTCCTCATATGTCTTGTTTTGTCCACAACCCAAAAATATTCAGTTCACTGCCATAGAGGATTAAAGACATCACAAAATATCCACTTTCAATGAGCTTAAATCAGATCATTTTGACTGTTTTTCCTTAAGAAAAACTTAATTAATTAATAAATTAGTTGTCAACTATTAAATTAATTAACTGTTGCAGATACCCACATATATCTCTAGAGATAATTCCTTCACATTTTGATCTGACACGTTTCCTTTAGAACTGGATTTGCTGAGTGATGAATTTAGGATTTTCCTGTCAAAATAAACTCAGAGCACTCACCTTGTACACTACACCCAATTTCCTGCCTCAAGCATTCCTGAAATTTTTGCTCCGCAATTTTAGCGATTACAGATTTTTGTTCCTTCACAGCCTAAAGAATTAACACACACAAAAAAAGTTCAGTCATTCAGCACTGACTCAACAGCGTATGTGCCAAAATACATTATCCTCATCATGTGGATTTGCTGTTTATTATGCCAAGTTTTAAACTTTTTTTAGTCTAACATCAGCAGCCAACATACTTAGATTACATGCTAATGTTAAGGAAATACAATATTAGATGTATGAAAAGATAAGCGTGTGTTTTAAGAGTGAAACTGTTCCAAGATTTTTTTTTCTGTACCAATCCTCCTACAGTACAGCTGCACATTCCCTTTAGGCAGTTTAGATTGCAGAAGTGTTACTATCTTTATTCATCAATTCATCTTGATAATGTAAAAAAGTCTGATAAACAAAGTCCTGCCAGTGCTTATTAAGATTCATGCTTGTCTTTTCTTTTTCTCTGTTTTCACTCCTTTCATACTGTCGTCTTGTTTCACCACGTTGGTGGGAAATTTACGGCTCCCAGCTGCTGCACTCATTTGGATGATGAAGCTGTGTTCGTTTGTGTGGATTTTATGTGTATATCATACGTTTTCTCCTTGCTGAACAATCTCTTTATTGCTTGAAGAATGTGAAACATCTTACAGGATCAAATGACCTCCTGTAAAATGTGCCTGAATTTTTTTGTTAGAGGTCTTTAACAGCCCTTTTGTGAAGGCTTAAGCCTCTGCAGACGATGCATTGTGCTGTACCGAGTTGCCCTCGTCAAGTCTGGACACTTAACCTCTCACTACTAAAAGCTTTCCGGGGTCAGACTAAGTGCAGCTCCAGTGTTGAGTAATGGAGCCTCAGTCAAAACAAGTTACATTTCTGTGTTTTCAGGAAGGGAAGTCCTTTGTCGGTTCACGTGAACTCTGGGAAATTACCGTATAGAGAGGCAGATTCACACATTGGAAAGAAATAGTATGTCTGAGAGTTATTCTTTGTGGCAGTGGCTGCAACTGCCGATATGTTTTGTATTATTATTGCCACATTTTTAAGTAACAGTTAAGACAGAGTATTATATTCAGTATGGGTTGAGCTTGAGGGATTTGCTGTCCTGACAGAGTACGTGATAATTTGGACTCCTGCTTCTTTCTTGTATTTACTGCTAGTTGATAACTGTTCTTTCTCAGCTCTGTTATCTCACCTTTGCACTCAAGCTGTCATTGACGTGCATTTGTCTCTGTTTCCCTCCTGTGTCTCTGCAGGCCATTCGCTGCACACTGGTGAACTGCACATGTGAGTGTTTCCAGCCAGGGAAGATTCACCTACGGACATGTGACCAGTGCAAACACGGCTGGGTAGCTCACGGTAAGGAGATTAATTTTTACGGTGATGGGCGTATCTACATATGATGTATATCAGTGTTTCCCAAACTTTGGGTTGCGACCCGAAATGAGTCATGGAATAAAACGGACCAGTTTTTATTGGGTTGCCAACAGAAAGAGTAAAATGCCTACCATATTTCCTCAATTAGTGACCTGGACCTCTGTTTGATGAAGCTAATATGTCAAAATAAAGCAGGCAGTGCAAAATGACTGGGAATAAGAAAAGCTGCTCTCAGTGATGCCAAGCCTTTCATGACATTCAGTGCTGACAAAAGAATTCTACAACAGAAGCAAAATACAGCTGGCAACAAGAAATGTCATAGCAACCTCACTTATGGTTAAAAGTATAAACCAGGACAAAAAAGGACAATTAAGCAACAAAAATAAACCATTATATTCTGAACAGACACTTGACAAACAATAACAACTACTCAGTCCAACACTAAGCATGACAGGAAATGTGTGCCACTACAATATTTTGGTATGAAGCCTCGTTTTCATCCTCTCTGTTAAAATTAACTGTTCACAAACTCAACACTTTATGTATCCGTTTCAAAGTAAAAGCCCTCTAGTGTTCTGGTGGACAGTGAACATTGCACTCAGCAAATTGTATTACAATGAAATAAACAGGTTTCATATACATTTTAAATTAATGGTTTGTTGTGCTTTGTACAGTATAACTAGTTTTTGAATGTAGATGTCATAGCAATTAATGATTATTTTATATTATATTGTTTATATCATTTTGTAAGTTTGGGTGCTGATGAGACACCTAATGTCTCTTTTGAGTCTCCAGCTGAAAAAGTTTGAGAACCCTGCTGTAAATAAAAATTTAGTTTCTGATCCTTATAAAACCTTGTCTTGATATGGAGAGAACTGAGGTCCTGACCTACATATCTACACTATATATAGAAATTAACACAGATGTCAACACCATGATTGCATCTCACATATTTCACAATTTTAATATGTTTTATATTATTTGTTATTTACTGCAGATAGTATCTTATCTTTATCTATGGTGGTGAATATAATACAATCGATTTTTGCTCATTTCCACAGTAGAAGAAACTTTGTTTTTGTTTGCTTCTGTATTTTTTCTGTTGCTTTCAAAGTCTTGTTTTTGCACCTTAGATCAAAAAAGGGGAAAAAAAGAACACAACCAGAAGACAGATAGAGAAGCGAGAGACCACACGTTATGAGTTTTTCACGCGGGTATAAAAAAAAAAGGGGAGAGGAGGCAAGAAAGTACAAAGAGAAGGAGGAGGGGAATAAAGAAAAAAGAAAACACCTGTTTGGCTTGCGTCCGCACAAGAGTGGGCCACGGGCCCTTCAGCAGATCGCACAGGACCCCATTGACTATTTTTTAATCTCTCCCTCTGAACTGTCAGGCGCCCATCTCTCCTCTCCCCCACTTTTCATTTCATGTCGGCATTGGCAGGGACTCTGACAAGTAGTTCTTCATTTTTTATTATGTTCGTGTCTGGCTGCGCTGTGTTGTCAGGCAAAGCCCTCGTCAGCAGGAAAAAAGCCGTCCCAGGATCAGAGAGAGACCCAACCAGGTGTCACCCAGACAGGCAAGGAGAGGAGGGGAGGGAGAGGGGGTGTATGAGGTAAGGGAAGAGAGAGGGATTGAGACGGAGAGGGAGAAAGAGAGAGCTGACCAGGTGTCGCCCAGACAGCTAGGAGGAGGAGAGAGGGGTGACTGAGGTTGCGATAGAAGGGGCAATAACAAATCCACCTGGTGGATTTAGGACTTTTTCAACCTGATTTTTGCAATTTATGCAGCATACAGGCTACTCCAGCCTATTAATGAAGTTTGTTCAGTATAACACACTACAGATACTACAGTGCAGAAAAAAGTACTTCCACCTCCTCTGCATGTTTCATGAGTTAAAAAAAAATATCTACATTGCTATTCTCCGAAAAACATACACCTGGACATTAGAGATGCAATGCTTAGTCAAAAAAATCCAATGGTTCTCAACCTGGGGGTCGGGACCCCAAAGGGGGCCACAAGATAGTCTCTGGGGCACACCAGATGTTTGTAGAGAATAACAGAAAATAATTAAGTGTGACATTTGCACTTTGTAACATAAAATAGCAAACTAAAATCAAGCTACTCGGTCCAGCAAGCATGATGAGAAATGAGGTGTATGATGGGTGGTTTGGGAGTCACGAACACCACCACTGGATTAGTTGATTAGTCTATCGAAAGAAAATTAGTTGGCAATTAGTTTTTCAAGCCAAAATGTCAAACCATTTGATGGTTCCAGCTTCTTAAATGTAAAAAGCTATTTTCTTTGTCATTTATGATAGTTAATGAAAAGTCTTTGAAATGTTAGTTGGACAAAAGAAGCTATTTAAAGACGTGTGCAAAGAATCAGCAGATTAATTGATAATATAAATACAAGTCAGTTGCAGCCCTAACTCTATGCAACCTAAGAGACACAGCAGATTAATATCAATATATAAATAAATAAAGCAGCACTTTCCTTTTTTGGCTGATTGTGCTGCCACTCTCCACTTTTGCAACAAAACCTACATCCTTGACTTCATGGCACATAAACTTAACCTATTCAACTGAAGCCAAATCTGGCCCTGTTACGACCTCAATCCAG